>OOFC01036020.1:2817-18552 GCA_900323345.1 Pseudochromis fuscus | reverse complement strand
TCCTGCTGAATTTTCTCATCGGCGACTAATGACAGAAAGGTTTGCACCTCGTCCTGAGTCCATGGGGCAGGATTTCTAACAGATGCCATTTCTCTTCTTGTTGTTATTTCAAACACGTCTGCACGGTTTGCCGAAGATTTAAAAATGGCGTGTTTGTGGGGACAGATTACGTGCCCCGCAGTGATGACACAATGACGTAGTGACGATTCCAACCAATAAGATTTTAGTACCTGCTCCGACCTGACCAGGTACTTTTTTTGGAGGTACGGTACGAAAAGTTGTACCAGGTACCAAGCTCCAGGTACTTTTTTACCAGTGTAAATGCGCCAAAACTGAACCAAAGCGAGTAGGTACTGGTGTTAATACGCCATTTGTAGACTCTGTGAAATGCTAGTACTAGTTAGTTATAATTGTTAATTGTTATTTATTAATTTTGTTCCTGTTGCAAGAGTCGTTATGTAGCTTGTGTTGTTTTACTGTATTATTTTAGCAACTGTAAAATCATTGATCCAGTTTGCTGACAATCATTCCACAAATATTCCAAAGTCATCACTTCCTGTCATTTAAAAACTCGCTTCATTTGTTCTAATTTTATTCAGATTGTTGTTTTTTTTCCCCGATAGAGCAGATGTCACTTCAGTTTTGCCCTTGAAGTTTACAGCTATGATGAAACATCGTGTTTTTTTTTACTAATCTATTGATCCCAGCAGGAGTCCTTTACTTGGACTATTTTAGAAACCACTTCATTATTGCGTTGACTTTGACAAAAGACTGACGCAGCGTGTTACAGTCCTTGCCACATTTTGACTTGATCTTGATTGACCACCGCGTTTGAGGAGTTTATGTTGCAGTAAAGGGCGAGCCGTCACTCACACAACTCAAACGTGTGACTGCCTGCACACACACACACACACACAACGGCAACCTCACAATGACCCAGGGAAGGTGTTAGTGTGTGTGCACTGGTGTGTTACAAGACAAAACGATGGATACCAAGTTGTCTAAAAGCCCTGCTGGGAGTCAGCGGAGCACTCAGCCACGTAAAGCTCGCTGTGCCACTTCCAACTACAAATAGTCATACATACTATAATGTACACGCACCCAGGGCTGCTGTAGACTGTGTAAAAGACATAAGCTTACAAACACAATTCGCATTTTTACACCTGACAAATGTTACGTCTGCAGACACTGCGTGGCTGTGACACCATTACTCCGGTGCTTTCACAGCGTATTATCCGCGTCCCATTACAGTGCAGCCATCATTTGTCCTCCCTCTCCTCCGTCGGGCCTCTTATTTGACAATGCAGAGGCAAATTCGCCACTCAACTAATGGGAGAGTCATTCAGATTTTCTGCCATGTGTAACATTAACGTTTGTACTTAGAAGTCGTTTGGCTGTAATGTTTATTTAATGCATGCTTCTGCTGCCATTACACTGTCTTCCTTGTTCTTCATTGTTTTTCTGCCTTTTTGCTTTTCAAATTTGAGGCTCTTGTTTTTTTATCGGGTGCAAAAAGCTTTAGTTGCAAGATTTTTTTTATTTTTTTTTATGACAACTTGAGACGCCCTGACAGCATCCTTCTTAGAGACAGATAATGTTTTTTTTTTTTTGATGGCATGTTAGTGTGAGCAGAGAAAGGAGCTGAATCAAATGATTCAGTGCACCGAAGATGACACGAGGTAGATGTTGAACAGATAACTTTTTCTCCAAAGAAAATTGGGACGGCTGAATAGAACGAACGAGATACGACTGAGTGACGGACCGAACGATTTCATTTTCAGATTTCAGGCTTTTGCCGTCATGATCAACCCACGATAGGTGGCCGGCGGATGACCTCACAACGCTGTGATTGGATGATTTAGATCTGTTTGGATGTTTTGACACATGCTTGGACGTGTGTGTCGAGGAGGTGAGAATTGAACGTGTGAAAGTTTCAGAACCATTATAACATGTCCGGTAAACCGTCTCCACGGGGGCGTTTGGACACAAACAAGCATCTGCAGACCAATTTCCATTCATAAGCAGCACAGTTTCTAAAGAGCCATATGCTGCATCTGCCATGAGCCCCCCTGCAGCAGACTGTGAGTTGTTGACTGAAGACACCTCACGCTGCTTTGAGGCTTTTACTTGCACACTCTTTCATATTTGTTTGTTTGCGTACTCTATTTCGAAGCGTGCATATATCCGACTTTTTATTTCCACTTCTTCCGTAAGCGATTAAAAATGGATGAGAACTTTATTTAGTGCAAGGCAGTGCCAGTCAACCATGGTGCTCCACTGAATGAGTTGTGTGTGTGTGTGGGTGTGACTGGTGTGTAAGTGTGTGGTTGGCTTCTTCCTGAGCTTGGTGGGGGTGATGAGACAAGTGGATGAGAGGGTTACCGCTGGGTTAAACCAGTCTACTGTCAGGTCAGCCAGAGTTCAGGAGCGCAGAGGCTAGAAAGCAGCAGACAGCGGCGCGGCTCAGGTAGACGGCACGATCGCAGTGGTTTAGACAGACAGGACCGCTGAGGTGGAATTCCCCTGCAGAGACCAGGAGTTAGACGAGAGGATACCAGGGTTTAGGGGATCGCAATTAAATCCACAGGAAATCTAATCCTTTGGAAATGAAAGCTAAAGATAAGAGCTCCATTCAGGAATGAGAAAACAAAGTGAAATCTTACTTGAACAGCGTGACGTTGTTCGCCCTGCACCATGGGAACCTATGGGTGGAAGTGAAGTCAGTCTCTCGCTCTGTGTTTTGTGCCTTGATGAGAAAAGATGTTAAAACCTGTATTTTCAGCTCCCGTCTCACTTGCATTTTAATTTTCAAAATGGAGAACAGGCAAACTGCTGGCAGCACGACTGTAGTGTTTTCAAGTCAGAGCTTGAAATAAAGTAAATGTTAAATCTGGTTCCTGGTGCCAGAAATGCGTGATCCCCGCAGACGTCGCTGGGTTTAGCAAGTGGTCACATAGCAGCAGCTCCACAGTCACATCACCCACACGACCTGCGTTCATGGAGCAAACATCATGGCGGACGTTACACCACACATCACCTCCTGCACTGAGCTACTGTCTCCTTTCCACAGAAATCCTACCGACCATTCATGTAACCTCCTATAAGACAGAAAACACAATGACATCAACATCATTGTTACTCTGAAAAATAACTGTCATCTTGTTTTTATTATCATTGGGTTGATTTAACTCCATGTCTCAGAATTAATACGTTTTTAGGGTTTTTTTTTGGCCTAATATTTAATGACTTTTTGTAATTTAATGGGGATTTATGGAGGAACATTAAATTAACCTGAAATATGTTTTCACTGACCGGTACACACTTTGTAGCACCTGTGTTATAAATGGGAATTTTGGGTCAATGAGGAAGTTTTTTTGATAATATAAGTTTTTTTTACTCTTCAATAGTTACTTAATATGTATTGGTATTTACGATGGATGTAGGAGGGGGTGGGATGAGGGATAATGTTTTGTTTAAAGGGATATTTAGATAGCAAGCAAAAAACTCCAATAACAATTTTGAATATAATGATTTTCTGGAGGTCAACATTGGTGGAGTCAAAGATAAAATGTGAGGATATAACTTTGTTACCACTAAGATTTTTTTTTTTTTTTTTTTCAAATTTTGGGGAATAATTGAGATCTATGAGTAATGGCCAGAACTGGATTATTATTATTTTTTTTTTTACTAAGACTTTTAATTAGTGAGACACATAATACATTTATACATACACTTTAAGCTAATTAGCGATACCTCATTAATTAAAACACCTGTATAGCACCTAGGGAGCTGCTTCTAGTGTTATTTTGAAGCTTATTTCAAGCTCATTATACCCATTTAGTCTGAGGTTATTGAGAAAAGTTGTCACAAATTATAATTTTAGTTTTTCTTTAATTCATGTCAGAGGTAACTCATGATGTAAACAAACTTCCTTGTAAATTTGGTGATGGGCACTCGAACAGTTTCTGATCAGTGGGTAATTATAGATGGCATGTCATCATGTCAACAGTATGAACAAGAAGCCCTATTATGGCACATTTACACTGGTACCTACTCGCTTTGCTTCGGTTTTGGCGCATTTACACTGGCAAAAAAGTACCTGCAACTTGGTACCTGGTACAACTTTTCGTACCTCCTCTCCTGCGACTCCAAAAAAAGTACCCGGTCAGGTCGGAGCAGGTACTAAAATCTTATTGGTCGGAATTGTCACTGCGTTGTTTCGTCATCACTGCGCGGCACGTAATCTGTCCCTGCAAACACGACGTTTTTAACCGTGAAGACGTGTTTGAAATAACAACAAGAAGAGAAATGGCATCTGTTAGAAATCCTGCCCCATGGACTCAGGACGAGGTGCAAACCTTTCTGTCATTCGTCGCTGATGAGAAAATTCAGCTGGACGGCGCGGTCAGAAACGAAAGAATCACATAAAAGATGACGTCACGAACGACATCCAGCTACATGGAGGAGGGACTATCCTCTGCAATGTAAATGCAAGCGAAGCGAGTAGGTACCAGTGTAAATGTACCATTAGTGTAAGTCAAGGACCACAATTTTTCAGAGTCTGATCTTATCCAAAATGTACTTATTTCTTTGTATTGCTCAGAAAAATTAATCCAGATCAGTTCAGTAGTTTTTCCCTAATGTTGCAAACAGATGGACAAAGAGCAGCCTCCTTGGTAGAGTTAATCATCACTATGACCATTTAAAATGTGGTTGCACCATCTCCAACCTGCATCAGTGTCCAGTCCCTCACTGCTGTTGTCTTAGTAATTGCAGCCAATCTAAGTCCTACGTTACACCCAAACTTCATATACAGTGTGTATACTGAGTGTCATGTTTTCTGTCATTAGTATGCAAGACGTCTGCACACTTCACTTCCTTATTATCAAGAAATGATGCAGTGTGTCTGTGTGCATGTGTGTGCTGACAGACATCAATCAAACAGCTGCTCACTATGGAAACTTCCTACCAATTAAACTTCACATAAAGACAGCAAAATATTTTTCAAAAGACCCAAAACTTTTGTTTTGTTTCTCGAGATTTTTCTGGAGTTGTCTCATCAACATGCACAATTTGTTTTGAAATATATTTATTTTACACATCAAGAGAGGAAGGCTCCGTCTCATTTGAAACGCAGCAGCCAGACTCCTCACACACACACCCACACACACACACACCCAAAGCCGCAAAGCAAACTGAAAACTTTTCTGTTTTCTCAGGCTTAGGAGTATTTACTGTATGTCTGTGTTTGTGGTTTGTGTCTGTGTGGTGGATTTGTGGTTCCTCATTGTCTTGTTTTTTTTTCCACAGTTAATTTTCTTGAATTTATTTTGCATATGCTCCTGTACATGTTTTTCTTGCTGCATCAAACCATGAAAAATATGACTTTAAATGAGACGTATTTAAATAAAAATAACCTTGACTTACCTCCTTGGTTTGTGTCTTTGCTTTGAGCACCTGAATGTATTTTTAGGGTGGCCATTAACAGCACAAAATCCAGCTTTTACCGTGCCACAATAATGGACAATAATTACTAAAATAATCGACACAATTTTATTATATGTTCAGTTTATATGAAAACTCCCATATGTCTGTGCTGTTGTGTAGTTTTCTACTTCACTGAAAGGATGGCTGATTGTCTGCACCTGTTCCTGGTGTATTTAAGTGACCCGCAACCGTAAATCCATAAAGGCTGATGAAATACTAAGGGACTGAACCATTTGCTATTGATTTCAATCTTACTTTTAGTGCACCTGCAATAAAGCTTCATGAAAAGAGATTTTGATCTCAGCATGACTCTTTTTCCAAAGCGGTTTATGCTTTTTAATTTGTGTTCAGGTAAACCAAAATACTACCTCTGCACCAAATATAAGAGGCAGTCTGTTGAATTCCTTTGACTGTAAGTGCGATCATTTTACATTTTCTGAAATTTAAGAACAGGCGATATCGTTTTATTCATCGCCGTGACAGGAAGAGTGTCTTAACGGCTATTCAAATGTCACTCACTCCGGCGTAATGAGCACGGTTATTTGCTTTGAGGCCTGGACTCTGGAGATGGACAAATATGAAGAACAGATCACTGCTGGAGAGGCGAGGAGAGATAGGCAGCCAGAAGGATATAGCTTGATGGATAGAGGGCATGGAACAATGAAATATGCATCAGGGCTCTCGTGAAATTTTAATCCACACTGTTGACTGGAGGTTGACCCCTTTGCGACCCAACACTTGGGGGAGTGAAAATATCCACAGAGGGAGGCTCGAGGGTAGCGGTGGGTGCAGGAGGAGGGCGAGGAAATTGTGAGGAAGAAGGGAGTAATGAGGCTGGCTGGAGGTGTAGACGGGTAATTTTATCTGTCTGAGTGCCTGAGTGTCTGAGCGTCCCTTAACTACATAAGAAGCTGGGAAAATCTGCAAGGGCTTCCTTCTGAAGATTAAAAAAAAAAAGTGCATTTTTATTACAATGTATGTGAATGGAGATTTGCTACAGCTCTCAACAATCCCTTGAAAACTACACCGTAACAACATATAATGTGTAAGGAGTGCAGATGCTGAAGGTGTGTTGAATCCTGCAAGAAAATGTCCAGGAAAATTACACATATTTTTTTATAATAGAATAGTTCAAAGGCAACACAAACAATTCTCTCCCAAAGCATTGCACTAAGACTTTAATCTGTTGTATGTTATTACGAAAAAAGCTTTTATGCACACAAAAAAAGGCTTTATCCCTTTGTGCATATAGTTGGCAGAACATTTGACCATATCCCCAGGACATCAGTCTGTCACAGTGTCTGGTGTTAGGAGAAAAAAGATGTTCATATTTGCAGAGGCTGATTGAACTGCACAGGATGATAAGGCTGACTTATGTAAATTCTGTTTTTAGTTTGTATTTGCCTTTAATGTTTTTATTCAGTAGGTTGTAGCTGAAGCTTGAACTCGTGTCCTTTTTTCCCTTGATATTCATTATCGCCGTTTATCTGCTTGTTTGTGTTTCGAGAAACACATTTCAGTGTTTGCAGGCATTAAAGCAGCATTATATTATATATAATACTGTATATGCATGGACTTCTGTCAGATGAGGACAGGTCCCTGTTCACTGACACCACCTGTTATAAATGTTTTTTGCTTTGCTGCACTACACTTGAAAGTGGTAGATGTTCCTTGTTTACCACCGGCTAATGGTTTCAACAGTTTATGGCTTCAGTGTATAATTACCATAAGCAGCTTTTTCTATATAACTTGCCTATTAAAGAATATTCTGGATACATCTGTCATTGACAACTACTGACTAGAAAACTAGGTTGTTGTTTTTTCCACTGTGTTTAGCATCACTCCAGTTCCTTTATTCTCTTCTTGGATATTTAAAAGATTATCAATGGTGCAGTCAAACGATTACATTTTTTAATCAGATTAATCACAGGGTTGCTGTGAGTAATTGCGATTACCGTATTTTCCGGACTATAAGCCGCTACTTTTTTCTGACGCTTTGAACCCTGCAGCTTAAACACCGGTGTGGCTCAGTATCGGTGGCACAAAGCTCGTTAGCTTTTTACAAGCTAGCAAGCTCCGTGCCGCCGATACATTTAGCCTCGTCACATCAGACCCGGTCAGAGTGGACCACATGAATAAATTCAATAGCTGCTTATAGACAGGTGCACTCAATAGTCCGGAAAATACGGTAATTAAATATCTTTACTTTTTAATCTATATTAATCGTGTCTCAATTTTGCCTGAGGGTGGTTTGTCGCAACCTGGGTGATGCGTTAGCCAAAGTGCTAGCAGTATGTAGTAATGTATGTTTCGCGATAATGTGTTTTAAGCTGAAAGTGCTTCGGTGAAAAGAAAACTTCTTCCTGCAGAGTGTCAGTCAACTATTCTGTCTTGATTTTTTGTACTCAAATTTCTTATTGAGACGGCCGATGTGCTGTTTAGCATCCTCCATTTTTATTGGTCGGTTCTGCTGCCGATCACCACAGGATTAACTGCCTATTTGTGCATGTGTGACGACAACTCCACTTGGACAAACTGCCTGAAATGCATGGGCAGATGGATTAATTGCGTTAAAATTATTAATCAAATTACCGTATTTTCCGGAATATAAGCCGCTAGTTTTTTTCCGACGCTTTGAACCCTGCAGCTTAAACACCGATGTGGCTCATGTATCAGCGGCACGAAGCACGTTAGCTTTTTACAAGCTAGCAAGCTCCGTGCCGCCGATACATTTAGCCTCGTCACATCAGACCCGGTCAGAGTGGACCACATGAAACTGGATCTCATGAAACTAGTCTGGAAAATACAGTAATCATGATGATGGATTAATCCGTGTTAATGCATTAATTTTGACAGCCCTAATTATCAAATAATTTCTGTTCTTTCAAATTCCCCGAGCAAAACCTGGAAACTGCAGATCAACCCTCTGATGTTTCCCTTGCGATTCACTGCTTTATACTGTGGACTCTGTGTTTGGTCATAAATGCCTATGTGTGTATGTGTGCACAGGTATGTGTGCGCTACCCGCGGCTGTAACCACTCCCTCAACCTCCGGTGCACCGGCCCATAGCCTCATTAATAACCCCTGCGTTTGCTGAATGGGGCTCTAGCGATCTATTGCGGTCTATTGCGGTGTTGTTTTTGTTTGGCCCTGGTCACAGTGATTCCTGGGAGATGGCAGCATCATAAATCTACAGCTTATTCATGGAGCTAACCTGACCTTTACAGCAACACCGAGAACAGAGGGAAAGGCATGAGAGGGAAAGAGAGAGATGGAAACCGGGGGAGAATAGTCGAAAAGGCCAGGGAGAGGAGAGGAGAGGAGAGGGAGGTTAGAGCCGAGAGGAGGATGAGGAGGAGGAAGAGGAGGGGGGAAGAGCCAAGCACAGCGGAGGGATGAAGAATAGGCAGAGGTGGCCGGGGGAGATGTGAACGATAGACGGGAGAAAAGGAAATTCAGCGGAGTACAGGAGAGTGAAGAGAGAGACAATGGCAGGCCGAGGATGGAAGTGGTGGGACCGAGAGGTTATTACAGGATGAAAGCAATCAATGGGTGTGAAGGGACGGAGGAATCGAGAGACAGGGAGACAGAGAATTGTATGTCTGTGTGGGTGTATCAGTCGTGTGTGTCTCCGTCGATGGAGCCCATCTCTCTCCTGGACCTCCGTCACCTGTCGAGTCTTTAATAAAGTCGACTTGTTGGGGGTTTCGCCGACTCCCAGATGGCACCGCTTCTCTCTACATGAGCCGTCTCACATGTGCTCGACAAAACTATAATGTTTTTTCGAGAGTAGCTGTATGCCCCAGGTGTGCGGTGGATAGCTTTTATGTGTGGGTTTGTTTGTGTCTGTGTACCACTGCTGTGTTTTTGGAGCGAAGATAAAAATTGAGATTATTCTTGTCTTGTGTTGTTTTTATGTGTTACAAATTTTTAAAAATGAATGTTCTGTAAGTTTTCAATAAAAATAAAAAATCTGTCCTGCCTCTATCATTAAACCCTTGATTGAAATTCTCAAGGGTTTCGTTGACAAGGATATTTTAACAATTATAGTGTTTGGAGTGAAAACTGTAAATCAGAATGAGTGAAGAGTGTAATACTGAAAATAAAATGCTTAAAAATCATTTGTCGGAAGTGAGTAATTACTATGTTGCAAATGCAATTATTCAATAGAAATGTTGTTAGGAATGTATTTACCTGAATGAAAATGGTCCAGAAGACAGAAAACTGCATTTATTGAAGCATACAATATATTTTAAGATGCAGCTTCCTCCTGCACCTGTAACTGTTGAGTTTACCAACAACCAACGAGGTTGTTTTCCCTATTGACTGTATCTAAGAGACACTGTAGACCAGTGGTCCCCAGCCTTTTTTGCACCACGGACCGGTTTGATGTCGGCATTATTTTCACGGACCGGCCTTCAAGGTGTGGCAGATAAATACAGCTTCAATAAAATAACACGACTATAATGATAATAATAATAATAATAATAAAAATATTCGCCCCTTTGCAAACAAGCTCTCCTTCACTAGCTTGCAGACTTATTTGTTTGGCTAACATGCTGATCACATGACCGAGACAAGCGTATTCATGTGTGAAGAGAAGTTAAGTCGGAGAAAATTCGGTCGTTTTTCAAAATAAAACGTCTTTCAGACTATAATGATCAATACAACGGAATTTATATAAATCATTAATTCTTTCTGCGTGGCCCGGTAACAAATGTCTTACGGACCGGTACCGGGCCCCGGCCCGGTGGTTGGAGACCACTGCTGTAGACATAATCACTGATGCCACCCATTGTTGTGTGTGAGACACTTTGAGGCCCGGGGTTTGGCATTTTTAATTTCACCATCTTTTCTTGGAACCAGAAGTAACCATATTTGGATATGAAGGGCGAGGTGAGGAGACGGGTCTGACCCTTGAACCCGAGGACACTGTCCATGTCTATGAGACTGGATTTACACCTGTAAATCATTGGGGACCAGACCTGTCAATCAAACTGACCATGTCCCTAAATCTTCTATTTCAAGCCTAATATCTACTTCATAATAGAATAATTTTCAGAAGGACCAACAGACACTAGCGTAACATCATGGGTATCGGCCCCGGTGCAAATTTTTTTGTGCCCCCACCCTCGCCGAAACCCAAGCACAAGTCGTGCACGCTACACACAGGCACGCACACGCACAAGCCACTCAAGAGAGGCTAGGCTAACGCTAAACGTGATGCTACGTTTTCTTGTCAATTTTCACTCACTTGTTTTTTTTTCTTGCTGAAATGAGAAACAACTCAACTCACGCCATCGCGACTCATCATGACTGACAGGTATCAACATGATTGGACAAATGATCTTTTCCTCCTCCCATACCAGCCACTCAGCGTCACCCTACCGACCCACCCCAAGCTAATTCTGTTCACAATAACGGGGCCTGTGGTAATTCTGGACAGCTGCAATTTTTTTACTTCCTTCATGGGGCCCTGACGACGTCTGGGCCCCGGTTGGACCGTCCATATTTACACCACTGCCAACAGATCACTGATAAGGAGATTTGACTTAGTATTTCATGGTTAAATTCAACAATTGTAGCCAGAGTATTTTTAACATCTAGCAGCCGTGTTGCCTTTTGTTGTACACCTGCATCGGCTTCACTTTTGAGACCAGGTGGCTTCATCCATCTCCTACATAAAGTCTGTGGCTTTCATGTGCATTGATTTATTAGTTTATCTTTTTGTTACTTAGCAACAATGAGAAAAAAGCAAACTACTGAACACATATTAATGATTTTTTTCTTTGACAGACATATTACTGCCCAGGGAACTATTGATTATATTTTAGGCAAGATCAGAGGATGAGATCCTGTCCAAAAAAAGTCTAAAATTTCCATATTACTTATAATTTGTGATATTGTTTAAAAAGATGGTAAATTTCGCAATTTCACTACTACTGTTTAACAGTACAGCTGGATTACATCTTGTAGAAGAATTGCCCTCTAAGTGCTTTCTAGTTTAAAACGTTCTCTCCATTTCTATTATTTCATTTCATTTTATACAACTGTAATTGATTTCACTTTGTTCCTTTGGCTGGTTTCTTCTAAAGCTTTTGTTTTGGTTATATAAAGAAAACCAACTAGCTTTTAATCAAAACGAAGCATAATCAAAATATCTAAAATGTGCAATAACATGTCCAGAGTCCCAAATTTTTCTCTGTAATATGTCCCTTGAAATTGCTCCTGACACACACCCGCAATCCAAACCTACTCTGTTATCATGTCTCATTATTATCCAAATGATACGCTAACCATTTGTACCTAATTGCTTTGGCAATATTGTTTCTGAACTTTCATTCCAATTGAGCTCATTAAACTGAAATTGCAAAGAGATAGAGGTTGATTTGTGAGCTCGCAGCGTGCTGGACTGATAAAGCCATTCCTATGGAAACTGCTCTGCTCATTGGTATTCTGCACCTGTCTGCTACACAGACCCATCATAGATCCAGCAAGTAAAAAGGACCATTAAGAAGCAGTGACTCCACCGCTGTAGAGCTAAAGCCACACACACACACACACACACACACAGTCTTTAACATTCTACAGATGAAACAGACGCACATACAGTAAGCCAATTAGCGACTACACCATTAGGCTCAATATCAAGTTAGCAAGGGAAGAAGTCGTTAAGTGGTCGGTACAGAAAGTGTGTGGTTCACCAGGAAAATGAACTCCAGTGTTTGTTTTCAAGTTGTGCTCATGTACCCTGGTTTGGTCTAAGAATTATTATTTTCTCTCGGGCTGTTGTCCTGGGGATTTGGCTGTAATTCCAGTGAAATTAAACGATTTGGAAACTCAAATGAGATCCCAGCAGACTGCCAGGAAAAATCAATTGCCCGGTTTAAGGCAGTGGTAAGCAGAAACTATTCACACACACACACATGCATTAAGACACACATGCAGTACAAGAAAGTAGGTTTTAGACACAAAAACACGACCTTTCGATACAAAGTGTTTCTAGGCAAATGCCCTTCTTCAGGGGGTAAAAAACAGAGACATTAAAGGCATGTGGTCTAACATTTCATACTGGTTCTTTAAAAGATCTTCACTAGAAAAAATGGCAGTAGTGGGCCTCAACATTTTGGTAAATAACCCTTTAATTCCAAGCTGGTCGTCAGCGACAAGTCTGCACATGCATCTTTGGATTACCGTAATTATGTCATGGTTTGCGCAATCAGAAAAATTCCGAGAGCTGAGATGTTGCACTTTACAGTGAATATAGTGTCATTACGGTAATTTATAGGGCCTCCCTCAGAGGCCGGCAAAACATCTGATTTACTATACTACTGGCGCATTTACACTGGTACCTACTCGCTTCACTTCACTTCGGTTTTGTCGCATTTACACTGGTAAAAAAGTACCTGGAACTTGGTACCTGGTACAACTTTTCGTACCTCCTCTCCTGCGGTTCCAAAAAAAGTACCCGGTCAGGTCGGAGCAGGTACTAAAATCTTATTGGTCGGAATCGTCACTGCGTCGTTGCATCATCACTGCGCAAACCTTTCTGTCATTAGTCACCAATGAGAAAATTCAGCGGGAGTTGGACGGCGCGGTCAGAAACGAAAGAATCGCATAAAAGATGACGTCACGAATGACGACCAGCTACACGGAGGAGGGACTATCCTCGGCAATGTACATGCAACCGAGGGGCCGATCCCGAGCGATCCGAGGCGAAACGAAGCGAGTAGGTACCAGTGTAAATGTGCCAAAACTTCTCTACAGCTTGTTGACATGCAAACTGTCGCTATTATTGTCACGTGGCTCAAAAGTTAAAGCTGGTTTTATAAATATTTTCAAATTAAGAGTCGACGACCAGCTACACGGAGGAGGGACTATCCTCAGCAATGTAAATGCAACTAAGGGGAGCCGATCCCGAATGATTCAAGGCAAAGCGAATCGAGTAGGTACCAGTGTAAATTCGCCATACGTGTTGTAAGAATGTAATAACAGTGACGATGAAACAACAATAGCAGAAAAACACAAAAACGGATTTTGATTTTAGAGTTTCAGTGATCAAAAACACAGCAATTGCACATGTTAGATTTTGCATGTTAGATTTGAAATCAAAATAAGCAGAAAAGGTCCAGGTGGAAATGTGGAGGCTCAGGTGTAAAGGGATCAAGAACAGTTAGATTGGGGGCAGCACATGTAGCCACATCTAAATGAAAGTCATAAATAACTTCCATGTACACAGATTATGTCTTGGTGGAGATGTGTGCTCACTGGTGCTTTCTAGTGATCACCAGCTTGAGATAACCCCTTCTCCCCTTCAAATAAGTTCTTTCTTCCTCACTGCCTCCTCCTCGTCTTTCTTCTGCTTACTTTGCTTTTTCCGGAGTTATCTCTCCCTCGTCTTGCTCACCCACCATTTTTACCTGTCCTCCATTTTCCCCCATCTTCCTGCCTTCCTGTCATCTCTCCCATTCTCTCCTCGTATCTTCATAACTCCGACTTCCCCTTCCGTCTTCTCTCACCTCTCCTCCATCTCTTCAAAGTCATCTCAGTCTTTGCTGTCATTGCGCTGAGAATTACACATCGCTCAAAGCTGTAACATCTGACAAAACGCTGTTCACTGACATTGTCGGTAGTAACGCGCCGAGTGATAGAGAAAGTTCACTCAAGCAGCCATCCTATTATCCCGCCAGACGCACACACAAACTGTAACTACACTTTGACAGTTGTAGATACATCCAATTTACCTTGTAGTGGCCTCCCGAAGGGACGGCGACAACTGAACAGTTCGTAACTCAAAATAACAAACACAAGCGTGCGTGCGATGCATCACACACACACACACTCCTTTCCTGCTCCTCTCTCCCTCCCACTCTGCATTAAGTGCATTCGAGTGGCTGGTAACAGTAGCAGCATCAGGCTTTTATCGCTGTAATTTGCAGCCATACATCAGTGTGACAGTGGCCAGGGCAGGACGGTGTCGGCCCGCTTCCAGACACTAAACTGCACTCTCTACTGACACATGCCAAGGGCGGCCAGATAATGTAGATGTATGAATTAAACAACACAACTTTGATGTTGCAGATCACAATGCATCATTCATTCACATCCACTGTAAGACAGAAAAGTGAAGGATGCTGCTCATCTACAGCCGCGAGGATGAGATAAGGGATGCAGGGGATAAGCGATGCATTGGTCATGGCTGGACTTCAATCAGGGGAACTTCAGTGAAAATATACAGCGTGCTATTTATGCAGTGGCTCACATCTGCATTCAAAGGGAAATGGCCAAGGGGAGGCTGCAGAGAGAGAGAGAGAGAGAGAGGGGTGAGGATACAGAGGGATGGAGAAGAGGATGAGAGGGATAAAATGTCATAGCTGGGGTTGATAGACGGGGAAGGTCCATCCACTCCATCTCTGAGTATATGGAGGGATAGAGATGAAGGGGAAGGGAGGGGATGAAAAGGGAGAAGAGAGATTGCCCGCAAGGTAAAGGGGACTGTATTAGAGTGAATGTGAGCGGAGGGAGTAGCAGCGAGAAAAGGGGGCAAAGCCATGGGATTAGGGAGGCAAAGAAACGAGGGGAGAAGTCATAATGGTCTGTCAGAACAGAGGAAATAGAGAGAAAAATGTGCAGGTTGATGAAGGTGAAGAGGCACAGGTGGATTTGAATATCAGTCTGGGGAGATGCAGAATAGGAAGAAGTGGGGGAGAGAGGGAAATTGGTAAAGGTTAAGAGGGATTTTGTTAGATCAGTTTTTTTATTCCATCCTGACTGATTTTAATGGGGTCTTAAAGTTGCCGTGAGGTTACCTTGGCAACTAAAATACAGTGCTGGACCGGTGGTGGGACATTGTTATCTGTGCAGAAGAAGGGGTCGAGGAATTACACAGAGAGTCCTGTGTGTGTGTGTGTGTGTGTGTTTGCAGGTGCGTGCAGGTGTGTGGCTTGTTTGCGCCTCGGTCGTTGAATCTGAATGTGTGTGGGAAGAGTGTGCACAGGCAGGTGTGTGTGTATAGGCAGGTGTGTATTTAAGTACCAGTGTGTGAGGGGTGCAGGTGTGTGTGGTTTCTGTTTTGCACAGAGGAGCAGAGGCCGGTGTGTGTGTGTGTGTGTAGTTTCTGGCGTAGCCCCCGTGGGCTCTGTCACACCTTTACCTTCATGACAGGTACATTTTGGACTGAATCCACTCATGGAAGCAAAACCTGATTTGTGGACTCGGATACACAAGTTTGCACTGCTGACCAACTG
>OOFC01035990.1:0-11828 GCA_900323345.1 Pseudochromis fuscus | reverse complement strand
TCTACTTGTGATTACATTATACTTTGTCTAAGCTGCTGTGATAAAGTTAATCTTATCTTATCTGTTTCCTCATAATGGGAATTTAAATTATTTTATTATATTATGTTATAATTTTACAAAGTTGTGTCCAGATTTATTTTATTTACTTTGACAAAATGCAAAAACTAAACTAAAACTATAAAAATGCATTATCTGTTAAAATGCTGTGAAATCCTTTTCTACACACTGCTTAAAAATAGTTTTAAAAAGTATATTATATTTTTAAAAAAGCAAGAAAGTCATAAAGAAGCTGAAGAAACATTTTAAAGAGCATGAAACGTTTTTTAAATTTGAATATCCACAGAAAGATCCTTTAAAGATTTATTTGAAAAGTTGTGCAGGAAAAAACAATATGGAGGAATAGACATAATATTAATAATTAGGATTTTAATCATTATCATTAAATGTACAGTCTGTCTAACATCTGGTTTGTGAACTTTAACAACATCAAACAATTATAACAAACTCACACATAAGACTTCATTAAAGATACTAGACTTTTATTAACATCTGTAACATCATAATCAATCAGAAATTAAAAGCCCTGTTTGATTAATTATTTTATAAAGTCAGTTTAAGGAGATGAAGAGGGAGGTGTTACCAGAGAGACAAACCCGAGGACGTCTCCTTTCTCCCCAGACTCGCTCCATCCCTCCATCGATCCCTCGCTCGGGGTGGCAGCGTGTGAGTGTGTTAGTGTGACTGTGTGTGTGTGTGTGTGTGTGTGTGGGGTATTGATCCCTGCCACGCCACTGTCATTGGCCTCGGGGTGGCCTCAGCTCAGGGGACGACAGGGACAGACAGCCGCTGGCACACAGAGCTGGTCATTTTATTTTTATTGCTTTTCCACTTCACTGTGATTATCGTGTGTGTGTCGCTGTGTTTTCTCCTCTTCAGTGTCTGTGGATCACGACACCGTGTGTGTTATTAGGACAACAGCTTCATTTACACATGTATAATCATTTAGTTTGTCTTCAGTTTTCCTCTGGGATGTTTTTACTCCAGCTCCTCTCTGTGACATATTTTTTTATAAGTAACTTTTAATATGTCGATCACACATAGTCTCTCGGATGTTAGAGCTCTAATTCACCTTCATAGTGAGTCTTAGTAAAGATAATATTGCATCATCTAGCAAGAATCTGTTGTTGTCAGTTTGGTATTTGATGGCGGCCATGTTGGCTGTTTGGAGCAGGAAGTGACCAAATTATTACGTTATCGGTTCAGGACTTTTATTACGTTATTGTCCAGTTATTACATTACTGGCCTATTACATTTCAAAAAGGGCAAATTTATTACATTATCAGCTGTTATTACATTATTGGCTTCAACATGGTTCACTGATTTAACTGATTAGGGTTACTAGTATTTCAGTGGAGAGAAACCCTTCATTTGTTAACCAGGCTTTTATTGTGAAATTATGCAGGTACACTAAGTTTAATTTGTTGACCTTTGTTTTTCGCATCATTGTGTGTGTGGGATCCATAGACTGTATAAAAAATGTGACATCACCTGTTGGTTTGTGGTATTTGAGCGCGGCCATGTTGGCTGTTTGGAGCAGGAAGTGACCATATTTGGATAGAGGAGTGAGGAGGCGGGTCTGACCCTTGAACCCGAGGAGCCTCCAAACCACCTGTGAATCACTGGAGACCAGAGCTGTCAATCAAACTAACCCCGCCCTTAAATCTCCCTCTTTTTGAAGCCTACTTGCTGGTGATTGACCATATTTGGATATGAAGCTATGACATCAGAATGACTTGTATTGACTGAGTATTTCAGGACTGAGAATTTTTGAATTGAAGTCAGTTGGAGTTTTTTGGAGCCAGCACCTAGTGGCCATCAGGAGTATTGCAGTTTTTTCCTCCTCCACATTGGCCTTTGGTTTTTGACCCTCACTTCCTTCGTCCATTTTGGTGCCACAGCTGGATGGAGTCAAGTGCTGTTGGAAACAATTAAGCAAACGCCAATTAAAGTACCATATTTTCTGGACTATAAGCTGCTGCCTTTTTCCGACGCCTTGAACCCCAGTGTGGCTTCAGCGTCATGAAGCTCGTTAGCTTTTTACAAGCTAGCAAGCTCCGTGCCGCCGATACATTTAGCCTCATCACATCAGACCCGGTCAGAGTGGACCACATGAAACTGTCAACAGCGGCTTATAGACAGGTGCGCTCTAGTCCGGAAAATACGTTAAATAAATTAAGCGTGTATTTTACATCAGCGTAAAATAAAAAGATAAAGATGAGGGAGAACCAAACCTCTATCTGTGCACCAAAGTTATCTTTCCACAACCACACTATGGCTTACCATCCAAAAAACCCCCACACACACACACACACACACAGTAAGCAGAGCTGTCGTGTCCTGCTTTGGACCCACTGTGAACACACACACACCTCACACGACCACAGTGGCTCACCATAACCCAGCAACACACACATGCACCGTTGGTCTGAGGTTACCGTGGAGGATTACAGCGAGCTGTCGGCCCGGCAGTCACATACAGTGTACACATGCTCCATGTCTTTCTCCCAACACACACACACACACACACACACACACACACGGGGAGTTTTGTGGTGATGTCACCGAGCCAAAGGGCCTCTGGGAGAGTGGCTGTGGGAAGGTCAGTGTCCACCAGTGTCAGTGTCTTCAGTGGTTTCATGACGCCCAACTGGAAAGCGAGCTCCAGCAGCTGTTTATGTGCAAATACTCACACAGTGTTAGTGAATCAGTGACTCAGCACTTTTTAAATTATGTCAAACATTTGAACAGAAATTCAGCCACTGACACATCCCGATGAATGAATCAGTGATTCTCCTGCTGTATTAAAATACTTTGAACAGGAAATAGTGCGTGATTGTGTTGTTTTGTTGTTATGATGCTACCAACCAAAACCCAACAAACCCAAATATGCATATTAGCCACTCTTATTGTTGTGGTTCAGGTTAGCTTGTGTTACAAACTGACTAGTTAGCAGATGGTTAGCTTGTAGGGGTGTACGTTAGCACCATGGACTGTTTATAGAAATGCAAGTGTGACATCACTTGTTGGTTTGAGGACTTTTATTTTGAAGCCAGGAGATAGGTGTTTGAACGTGTGAGTTGCTTGGAGCTCAAAATGACCATATTTGGTTATGGAAGGAGGAAGGAGGCGGGTTCGAGCCTGATATGTAACAATGACCCAAAATGTAACGTCCTGAAAGAAGCTGTTACATTTTGGGCAAAGTTTTTACTTTTTTGCTCAGCATCTTGTTACATTATCGACCAATTATTAAATTTCGGGTTTTATTACTTTTTTTTTATATAACAATTTGGGTCATTGTTACATATCGGGCTCTAACAAGGCGGGTTTGACCTTTGAACCCGAGGTCACCGTCACCGCCTCATATCTCCTAAATGATAAATGATTTTCAGATGGACCACCTGTCAATCAGTCTAACCCCGCCCCTAACTCCTCCCACCAGATCACTGACAGGAAGTGTTGACTTTATCTACATCAGATGACTTGTGGAGAAAATACAATGATTGAATATTTCAGGATTGAAAATGAGGATTTTTGAATCGAAGTCAGTTGGAGCAGCACCTAGTGGTCGACAGCTGTACTGCACTTTTTTGCACTGTCTTCATTTTCGAGCCCCACTTGCTTCGTCCATTTCTACAAACAGTCTTTACATGTACATCCACATACATCACAACATCTCAGGCCAGGTTCAGCACCTGAGTCAAACTCCAGGGTGCGACCTCGATTTTCAACCAGAAACGAAGGAGGGAGGGAGGGTGAGGAGGAGGAGGGAGGAGGAGGGGGAAGAGAGAAAAATCATTTGAGTAGCTAAATGAAATTAGCAGCTTTAAAGAGCCTGAGGGCAAAGTGGAGTTGTGTCCCCTGTGGCTACGCTTTAGAGAAGGAGGGAATGAATTAAGCTTGACTGGCTCCTCTCCCTCCTCCTCTTCATACTTTTCACTCCCTCACTTCTTTTTCTGGTTTTTACTAATATGTAGGGTGAGCTGAGGGAGGGGTGAGGGGGTGAGGATGTGAGTGAGGGGTATAAAAGCAGATTGAAGGTGAGGACAGGCTGGAGCTTTCTCGTCGCTCGATGACTTTTCTCCACATTTTGGACTAAAACTTCTTTCTTCTCTCTTCTCCTTCTTCTTCTTTATAATTTTTCCCTTCGATATTTTTCTTTCCCTTCTGGGTGTGGGAAATCTGGCCCCCAGCCGTTGCTGCTTCTGCACCCAGGACTGAAGCATGAACCCTGGGGCTTTCTCCAGCTCGGGCCCCCTGTCCTGGGCCATGTACCTGATGAGGAAAGGCCGGACAGGCAGCGGACTCTTTGGTAAAGCCGACTCTTTTGGATATCTCACCATCCTCACCATGTGCACTGGTTTTGTTATTAATATCTTTTAATCCTGAACTCACTGCTGATGTTCGTCTTGTTGCCATGTGACTTTTCTTCTTCTTCTTCTTCTTCTTCTTCTTGTGATACTTTCTTCTGTGAGTTTATGGTTCTGTACGTCTTGCTGGGTTCTCCTGAAGGATTCTGGGAGATCTGGTGGGTGTAGGTGGGTTCTCCAGAACAAAGCCAACAATCAGGAAGTGGTGTTACTGTAAGCAGCAGGTCAGAGGTCGTATTTGAAAATCCTATTTAATATTCCTTATACTTGTTTAGGACCTTAACCTTTAAATAGTCTCAGAAATATTTGGAAAATTAATATTTTCTAGTGTATCTCATGTAAAATGACTCTTTTTTCCCCATTATTTGTTATTTTCTTACCTCCCACGATACATTTTTTTTCCATTTAGGGGAAATAAATGTAACATTTTCTCCTTTTTATGTTTTCTTGAAGGTTTTGTGTCCTACATTTAGAAAGTTGGTATATTTTGTACAATATGACACATTTAAGAATAAAATCAAGTGTAATCAATATTTTTCACCTTGTTAAAGCCAATAATGTAATAACAGCTAATAACGTATTAAATTTGCTCTTTTTGAAACGTAATAATAACGTCATAAAAGTCCTGATCCGATAGTGTAAAAACTTTTGGCTAATAACGTAATAATATTTTACTTCATTGGCTCAGTTATTACATTTGCAAAGTTTTTTCTTTTACCAGGTCAATAATGTAACAACAGCCAATAGCGTAATAAATTATTACATTATCGTCTGTTTTTGGCTTCAACACATCTTTATATTCCCTGAAAAGTACAGAAAACATTATTTTCTAAAACAAAATCCTCCCTAAATATAATAAATAACAACAATTTGCACATGTCTGCTTTTGTAGGTTTTGGGTTTTGATCTAAATGATGAGAATAAACCTGAATGTTTGCAGGAAGTCACATGATCTCAGGACTCAAAGTGATGATGCACATTTCCTGGAAACAATTAAAGGTTAAACTGACTCTGGAGTTTTAGTTCCCAACATTATCACAAAAGTAAAGTCCATTAACCAGCTCCTAAAACTTCCTTCATTACAATATAACATTTAAAATATAATAATAGAAAAAGTGACATCATTGTACAGAATGTGTGTCAGTCAGCAAATTAATTCATAAACAATTTTAGACCCAATGTGTCACAACTTGTGTCAAAATGCAGAAATATATTGATAGTATTAAAATTAAACTTTCAATTAATAAGTGAAAAGATGCATATTTGTGAAATTATGATAAATTTTGGAATATATTTAAAAAGTATTATCATGTATAATTTAAAAAAGCAATTGTACATATATGATATTTTTGTAATTTTTATGTTTTTAGTTACTTAAAAAAATCACCGGAGAGTCTGGGAATTATAAAAACAACATGAAAATGTTGTTGAATTTATATTGATGGTTGTGGTTGTTATTCAGTATATTATTGATGATATAGATTGACTTTAATGTAAATAGGCCGAATGCTTCACTGTTTTTTTATTTCTGTTTAAGCTCCGATCGACCACGTCTTAAATAACTGTATAAATATACCAAATATTATTATTACCTGTTAGATCCACATGTGACTTTCCTTGGGTTGAAGTATTTGATGGTATTTATACGACTGATGACGGAGTATTTCCACCGATGATACAAAGCGACGCTGGTATCAATACCTTTGATAGATGATTGTGGCTGGGTATTGATTATGGATCAGAGGACAGGGAGCAGCTCGCATTACCAGCCGCTCGGTGGGAAACGCTGGCTGAGTGAAATCCGACTCCTCCCCCTCTGTCCGGTTACTTCTGTCCTCCTCCGTCCCTCCTCTGCTTTCTCTCCAACATCCATGTAGTAACTTTATCACATCATAAAAGACTTTTACTCCAAATGATAATTCATGGGAGCACACGTGTCTTTAAATATCAAACCAGTAACCATGGCGATACAGGAGAGTCACTTTGTTTCTATAGGATCTGTCAGTGGACTTGGCACAAAGCCCAAAATATTCACAGATATATTATTTCAAAGTGAATTATTTATAAGTGCGGTGATATGAGGAGGAAATGTTTGGTGTCATATTTACTGACAAACTTTTATTTAAAAAAGTGCTTCAGCTGCTGGTTGTGAGTGTGGAGGGAGTCATTATGGGATGTAACAGCGACTGTGTCATGACTCCCAGATCACCAGTAAAACCAGGACAAAGAGGCCGATGATGGAGGAGGTGAAAAATAGATATTTCCGAGGGCAAATCACGCCACGTCCATCTCGGGCCGAGACGCGAGGCCGAGGCGTTTACATTTTTTATCATCCCCCCTTTGGCTACAGAGGGACGGGCGCAGAGGCAGACTGGCGTTTACCTAAAACTCCTCCGACAGCGTGTTGATGCAGCCAAGATTAAAGTGACTGACTCCTAAAGAGGCCTGAGTGAAGCAGGAGGGGGCACGAGAGGCTTTAGATTTCACATGGGAGGGGATGAAAAATGACCTTTAGGGAGGGATCTGTATGTGAAAGACACAGATTTAAAGTGGGACAGTGGGACCACGGTGGAGACATCAGACTGGGAATGATGTTTTTCATGTCAGCAACCAGACTGAGATTCAGAAAACTTTATTGATAACACAGCAGCTGCAGACAGTTTAAAGCCCACGTCTGGATCTCCACATGTTGGAGTGTCCTTGAGCAAGACACTAAAACCTCAAGTTGCTCCTGATGTTAGCTAGCACCTCGCACGGTAGCTCTGCTTCCATTAATGTCAAAAATGTTGGGTTGTTTTAGCCCAGAACTGGGTTAATAATGGACTAAATACATGTTGGGTTAATTCAACCCAACATCTTTTTGATGTAACCCAACATTTAAATGTTTTTACACAACATTTTGTAGTTTTTTAAGGTAAGAACAACAAAGAAATGGGTAAAAACTACAAAATGTTAAGTTAACCCCTTAAGCCCTGAGCTCTTATTTTGAAATTTGAACTATAGAATAGTTCCTCAATCGGGGACCTTGCGGTTTAAAAGGTTAAATCATTAAAATGTTGAGTACAAACTACAATATACTTATTAAAACTACAAAATGTTGAACCCAGCTTGTAGTTAGTCCAATATTGAACCAGCTTCTTGTTACAGTCTTAACAAGCTTCCATTGACCTTTATGGATTATTATTAAACCTTTAATTGATACACTCGTATTAAAGACTGGACTTCATGTCTACTTGTTGCTGTATGATAAGTTTTATGTATTATATTTCAGTACGAAGCCTCGTCTTGATGCTTCAAACAAGATTAAAGTTACTGAATTGCACTCAGTTCCTTTAACCATTTCAAAATAAAAGACCATAAAATGAAAACCTCAGGGGACAGAAACCTTTTGTTCCATAACCGGGCTTTTATTGTGTGTGTTTCCTGTTTCATTTAGTACCACTGTACTTTATGAAATCTCCCCATAAAATAATTTCATGTGGTGAAATTTCAGAAAAACCTGAATCCAAAAATATTTCTCGGGTTCACAAATGCGGTTAAAATTTTCTGATATTTCCAAAGTGAGAAATAAATGAGCTGATGAGGGTCATGTGATGTAGTCGAAAATAATCCTGAGCAGAACTGTAACATATTGATGGACGCACTGTTTAAAAAAACAGTTTGTAGTTGGTTGAAGTGTTATATTTAGATGTAGGAATAATAGAGATAACAGTGGCTTGGCTGTAAACTGAAGCTGAGTTATAACAGGATGCATTCTGGGATGCTGATGATAACTGAGATGCTGCACGGCTGATGCTCCTCACTTCATCATCTGTCAGCCGTTTGTTAAAAATAAATACATCACTGCTGCTGCTGCACGCTGCGTTTTCTTACAGGAAGATAATAATACAGGAGAAAACATGTAAATCTGAACAATGGAGATGTTGTTTCCTTAAAAACAGTATAGTCATTTGAATGATGCTGAAATGTGTTTTATTATGTTGATTATCAAGGATTTTTTTTCCAAAAATTGTGACGTTAATTTCGGTTTTTACAATTATCATCTATTTATTTATTGTTATTTTATTAGGAAAAGCTTTTAAAATGTTCCTGGTCAAAATAGTTTATAAACTATAAAACATAAAAAAGAGATTGTTACTTAAAAACAAATAGAAACAGCTTCTTCATATTGTAGAAATCAGACAAATCAACCTAAATTAAATTATAAAACACTTCCAACAATTAGTGAATATTAAAACTCTGAATTATAATTTAGATTCAGGAAGAGCAAAACTGAGTCACAGTGAATTTAAATTGATGATTAGATTAAAAAAATGAAGCAAAGTGAATCAAGATGGTGACGTTGAAATGAGAAGCAGGCTTCAGATCATTTATTAGATGTTTAAAGTTGTATTTAGGTTTTTATTCTTGGTCATAAACATAAATAACATCATATAAAACTCACGGTTCAGCTGTTTTAATGTGACTCTAACTTCCACGCTCCCGCGGTGGGTTTCTCTCCGGTGCTGCTGTTCACTGTCTCCGGCTTTACTCAGATCACCTGCTGCCCCCTATCGTCTGTGGCCGGTACTGACGCTCCGCTGTGGAGCCACAGTGACTGTTTCTCATTTCTGAGTGGAAGAAGACATCATTTAGAGATTTTAATATTGAGATCTGGTAGAAAAAAACTGCGCACCACCGAAGAAGAAAAGACAAATACGTATTTTTTAAACTTTGAAGACAGTTTTTCTACAGAAACTGTGACATCTTCCTCAGTCTGATGCATTTGGCTTCATGTTTGTTGCACACACTCTTTCTTTCTTGTGTGCAGTAGGTCACAGTGTTTAACGCAGGACGCAGCTCTGCTTCTGTCTCCCATCAAAACCCGCCCCCTTTCGAACGGACCTAACGCTGATTGGTTAACGCCCTCTCAGCCACAGCCGGCGGCGAGCCTTCCTATTGGCTGAGAGCTGCTCCGCGCACAGATGAGATGCAAATCCAGAGCTCTGCCGGTAAAAGCCTGGCGCTGTCAGCCGGGATGGCCATACATCTACAGGGGAGGAGAGAGAGCCACAGCTGGGGGATAGACAGACGCAGCGTGCGTTTGTATTTCCACTTATTCCAGAAAAGAGGATTTAAAACAGCGCAGATTTTCTTTTTCTTCTTTTATTTGTCAGTTTCCTTTCACTTCCTGTGTGTTTGGAGGCTTCGCGGAGACACACGGAGCTTTGAAGACTTCCCCAAATCCATCAGAAATATCAAGTGACTCCTGCTGTCTATGGATAACACAAGAAACACACATTAAAGTGTCGGAAAGCTTCGTTGGAGATCGTGTGTGTTCCGGGTTTTTTACGCACAGTGAGAGATCTGCGGCGGACCACACAGCGCAGCAGCTTTTACGCACAGAAAACAAGAAGAAGTCGGAGAGCTGTCGACAGATCAACAGAGTCTGGTTCTTGTGCTGAAAAGAAGAAGAAGACGTGAGGTTTACAGTGAAGATCGTCTGGAGTTGACTTTCTGTGGACGAACTCTGGCGCGCAATGGTCTTTCTGTGGGACACAAAATACGGTACAAGTTGTTTTTTCCTTTAGATATTTTTCTAACGAGTGTATTTGCTGTTATCAGCATCACCTCCAGCAGCAAGTAATGTGATTAATCCATTAAATTATGGACACATTCCCTTCAGGCTCCGCTGCGTAATTACGCACTAGATACGGGTCATTTCATATCCACTGCATATGTGCGAGTCTTGTGGATGGATTTTATTCAATATTTTTTTGTATTTATATTTAAGAAAGAAGTATTAACTCTTTCTCTGTGGTGTAGTGTTGTGTTTACGGACCTGGTGTCTCCTGCTGTCTGCTGGTTACATGTTGGAGGTTTCATGTATTTTAGAGACCTTGTCATTCACACCGTGACTGTAACTGAGACTAAACACTGAGGCTCAGTTATACTGTTAATTGCACAATTATATCATTTACTGGCTGAGAGAAAATACTTGTTTCACTTCCAAAAGATTGTCAAAGCAGCTTTTAAAAAAACTGTAACAGCTTCAGTGTAATTGATGCTTTTATCCTTTATTTACTTCACCACAAATTAAACCAAAAGTACTTCGATTAAAATACATATTATTGATTGTAATATTTTTAGGAGTTGTGCAGTTACTTGCAGCAGAATTTCTGAAAGTTTCCTGCTTTGACTGATATAATTCTGATAAATTAATTCAACAAAACATGACTTTAAATTTTATATTCATATATTAAAACGTATCTGTGCCAAAATACTTTGAGATCAGGACAAAAGTGTCTCAGAAATGTTATCCTTTCAGGAAAAGCTGATCAGATCATGTTAAAAATATAATAATTATTTTTATTTTGCAGTTTAATTCAGGTGCCAATGAGAAGAGACTAAAAGTGCAGCTCATGTAGCTGCTGCTGTGGCAGAACGGGGCAGATTGTGATGGTTCAGCCTTTGGTGCGGAGCCGACTGCTTCCTGGACACATTTTAACTTTATATGATCGCCTCAGTAACTGCTGCAGTGGCCATAATTAATACCAAACACCAACTGTGATACTAGGAATACAACACAGATGAATTATAAATATGTGTGCGCTCATATTAAGGGAGAGTTTTACTGGATTATTCAAATTTGATGGGAGATATCGAGCTACATTTGTGTGTGTGTGTGTGTGTGTGTGTGTGTGTGTGCTCAGAGCGAGGCTGTGGGAGCAGTGGGAGGGTTTCAAACTGTAAACTAAACTCCAAACCGCCAGCATGTGGCTCCCATTGTGTGTTGGCCGACTGACAAACCAACAGAGAAACTGACACTGCAGCACAGACCTGCTTATTCCTCACACACCGTCAGCTGCCGACAGGTCCACTGGCGTCTCCACTCAAAGGAAATAAAACTGTTTTCTGTGGTGAAGTTGTTGTTGTCTGTAGTTTGATGACCGCACACACAACTATTCAAGTGTGTCATCGTGCACTGTATATACGTGTGGGGGTCGATGTGTAACTGTTTGAGTCATCCATGTGTTATGTCCTATTTGAGACATCCTGCTCACTCTTGTTGCAGCGATTCTCAGAATTTAAAACACTGTGTAAAAATAAAGGTTTCACAGAAAACCTGCTTAAATATAAAGGCGTATTCACCAGAAATAGTTCATGTTTTATCCGTTTAAAGTTTCCTCTCTCAGTTTTCTGTCTGCAGATGATAGAAATAAATCATGGAGGGGTCTTTGTATCTTGTTTTGTCTTTACAACATCCCTAAATGTTCAATTTATCATCACAGAACCAGGAAATAGTCACATCCAGAAGCTGGAAACTGTGAATTTCACTTTCTTTTTCTGATGTTTGTGTGTCTGTTGTGATCTTGAAGGAAACCCAGCTCCTCTAACTTCCTCCTCTCTCTCGCAGACCCA
>OOFC01035953.1:0-11220 GCA_900323345.1 Pseudochromis fuscus | reverse complement strand
TACGTCACTGACGTTACCTCGGAGAAAAAAATAAAACAGCTGTTCATGTAGCACGTAGTTGAAGTGAGACACATGGAGTTGGAAATACATTGTTTTCAATGAAGGCGGTGCAAATACCAGTAAGAGCTACTGGTACGTACGGTACCGTATTGTGAATGTACTAGCTTGTTTTGGAGTGAACGGAGTTGTCAGAACGTTGGTTTGTTTTCTATTAATAAAGTTTGACTGACTGACTTATCTGACTGTTTTGTTGACATTCACTTTAGTGCAGCTTCATCTAGATGGACGATAACACAACCCCAGACACTACAGTAGTTTCTATTCTATGTACCTTATAATGTGGTGCACCTTATATATGAAAACAGTTTTAAAATAGGACATTCATTGAAGGTGCGCCTTATAATCTGATTATAGTGCAGAAAGTACGATAAATGTCTCCTGAAAATGTAGCAAAAATTTGACAAAGAAAATGTGACCCTTGAAATCACTTCAAATTTTCCTTCCTCATACAACCTTGTAGATACTGAGATGAATGAAGATACAACATCCTCCACAACTCACGGCCTTGATAGCTCAACACTGGCTTGAGAGATCTTGTTTTCCTGACTGTCCAGACCAATGGACCAACGTACAGATGGATATCTGACAGCCCTCTGTCACCACACTCATGCGTCTTCTTCCCTTAATCACATTCGGCAAAATCTTTTCCTCTGTGCATCTTTTCGCCTCCTGTTTTTCGCCCTCCACCGTCCTGTCTTCTCTCTGTCGTGTCCTCTCGTCCCTCAGTGTTTATACAGACAGATCAATCATTCTTTCTGTCTTCTAATTCTCCCGGTATCTTTGCTCTCCTGATAGAGGGCGTGTTCGATACCTGCAGGCCCTGCGGTGAGGAGCGCTCCTTTGCATCGAAATGTGTGTGACGCCTTATATCTACAGGGTATAATTTTACATTTTAAGAGGGAAAGGATTTGTCTAAATGCCTTGATATCCGAGCTGAAAGAACAATGATTAAGTAGGCGGATTGTGCTGTTCTAGGATCAGATCATATACGCACATGCAGAGATTGGAGATATGAGATTGGATTTCCTACTAACAGATGAATCATTCCTCTCCTGTCTCATGTTTGCTGTCAGATCACATGTCCCACACCCCCTCTATCTATCTATCTATCTATCTATCTATCTATCTATAGTTGTTGTTCCTCCTCTTCCTCTGCTCTGCATACATCATCTTTTTCATTTCTCTTCTATTCTCAGACTCTCTGCCACTTTATTTTTCCATCAGTCTCTACCATTCATGTTTCCTTCACCATTCTTAGTCCACTCCCTTTTTCCCCCACTCTGCACCTTTTCAATATGAGACAGAGACAGATGGAAAATACTGCTGAAGCAGAGTAATATAATAGTGCAGCACATGGAGGACAAAGATGATGCCATTCAACAGCTCTCTTCTCTCCACCTTTCTCCTTCACAACTCTCTATATGTGTGTGTCATGATGTCTTTTGAAGAACGGCCTTTACCTTGCATTTTTTTTAAAATTTACATATCCTACGTTTCTTGACTGGGAGGTGATTCATTGATAGTATAATGTGAAACGGTTCATTCCCTCACATCAATATTAACACACTGACTCATCCTCAAATGGCCCTTGACATTATTTACATAGAAAAAGCATATAAAAATCATAGAGCATGCTTTAGCTGTGAGTGATGTTTGCTGACAGAAGTGCTGGAGTATTGTCCTGGTGAGGTTAAAGTGTATTTATTCCATCCAGCCTTTTACTCTGGTTTCTGTCTTTCTACCTCTGTCATGTGTGTGTCTATCACGCTGATGAAATCCCAGCATTTTGGACACTGCTCCCTCCTAAACAAACAAAGCAGAAACGCTGTGTGTGAATCCAAACCTTGTCCAAAAGATGCTGATGGAGGAACTGATGTATGTTGTGATATTTTGACCAGATGCAAGTGCAAAGCCGTCCTCCAATGAAAGAAGACGGCCTCAGCTCTATAGGTACATTTAGCAGATGTGAGGAAATAGTAAAACAAGTGTTTGGGTAATTTGCTGCGACATGAACAGACTAATTTGACAGACATAAAAAAAAAAAAACACAACTTCAATCAGCAGTGCCTCATAAGTGTGTGTAAGCACAAGGCAAGTTAAATGGGAATCCTCACGGGCTAATAGAAATGTTTTGAAAGGCAATGAAGCAGCTAACAGTCTTTAGGTATATTATGTAATGAGAAGATTTGACTCAAGACAGATGTATACACAGTGTTTTTTTACAAAACTGTTGAACTAAGACACACATGGTTTCTCATCACACTGCTTTCTTGAGCTTATTCAGTATGTCCACAGTGATTTGGTAAAGCCCAGTTTACCAAAAGGTTTAAGGCAACTCTTGACATATTTTCCAACATGTGTAACTTTATTTTGAAGGAGTCACTAAAGAAGAACATTCTGCATATTGATTTTTTTTAGCTGGGATATGATGCCCTCAAACCATCACAAATCACTGTTAAATATATTGTAGGCATCTTCAAATGTCACCTGCAACTAGACTTGGATGGACCTAATACCGTACTGGTGTACCGTAATGACTCCTATATGTGTGCAAAGTACTTTTTTTTTCGCTGTATGGCTAAGTATTTTAAATGTTTTGAAATCTCAAATGGGATTACGGCTATGCTAAGTGTGCATGTCTAAATCCTGTCGCTGGCAACAGAATGGTCGTAAGAGGGCTAAAGGTAACTTCAAGAATTTTGCAAACTGAGGTGGCTACAGTTGTCAGTGGTGAAAGACAGATTGTGTAGGGGGCAGGACTTTGAATAGAAGTTCAAGGAGGACAAATGGATATTTCAGTCGAGCATACCGAGATGCATTCTTGATCTTCAGTGTCAGGGGGAGGAAAAAGAAGTCGAGATGAATATCATCTGCGTGGCAGAACAGTGGCATGTCATGTGTTGAGTGTCATATACAGAGATGACCTTTGTCAGATGAGTACAACATGGTAGGATGGCTTTTAAGATGCAATGTCAAGGCCAGGTGTAAATTGATATAGGGGTAAGCAAAGGTTTGAGTTCGTCGTGGAGGCAGTGAAGAAAGAGACACACAGTCTATGAAACTTTATTGCACCGATTGTAGAAACCACATGCCGGCTAGAGATCCCAAGGTCTTCAGAGGTGTCAAAAACTGGCTGACAATGCCAAAAACAGCAGACAGGCGAAACAAGATAATCATGGAAGAACATCTGAGTGGTGATGGACACAGTTCAGCTAAGTTTGAAACCATTTTTGATAAGTAAGCATCCTTTCTTGCATATTCATATGAAGACTTGAGAAAGTAAAACATGCAGAAAGCCAGATGACTAAGAACATGCTTGATGTTTCTATCCCTGTCTCTCTTTGTACTCAAACAGGTTCACAGCGTGTCCGCATTATGCCGGCTTACCTGGACTCAGGTTCAAAGGAGTCTCTCCCCGTTGTCTCCTGCCTTCTCCTATTAACATAACTCGTTCTTTTCCTCCGTGGACTTCTAACTCATGCTCTTTTTCATCTTCTTGGCCGATCCCAAGAATAACCTCCCTTTGTTCTAAGGTACATGACATCTAGTCTCCTGTTTTAAAGACGACCTGCGTTGGGAAGAGTTAGAAGTCAAAAGTTTGCAAAAAAAAAAGAAAGAACTAAGCAGAATTTGTTGTCTTACATTGTCACAAGGCTCACCTACGTCCAAAAAAATATAATTACCCTTAAAATGTACCGCAAATAGTTGATCGTGATGTGATTAACAAACAAAGTCGGATACCCCGAGGAGAAGTTCATAATGAGCTGAGCTAGTTTGCATGATTACCCGTAGATCTGGTGATGGTTTGCATGACTGCTAAGGAAGCCCCAATGGCAAATAACACACATAGTAAATGAAGCAGGGAGGAAGGTTGTAATTTTCTGCCTTAATATGCCAGTCAGCGCACAACAACAAATCCATATCCATTTGAAACAATCTCAAACAAACCTTGATTAATGGGAGTCCCATAGGTAAACACAAGCCAAAAGTCTTTGTAATGACAATGGTGCAGAGAGGATCCGATGATTTGTAGCAGTGGGACGACTGGGACTAAAATTCAAAAGCTGTTTTGCTGGGAGGAGTCGATGATGCCGCGCTGATGACGGAAGAGAAAAAGCATCGCCAACAGGTTTCCATTTTGTCTCCAAACACAAGTCATGCAGCCTTTGAAATGTGAGATAAAATCCGACACATCAGACAAATGTTCCTCACATTCACTCATTTTACTTCCTCCTGCACATCTCCGTACCCTATCTGACATCAGTACTCCCAGGTGAGATCCACTGTTGACCTCCAGCCCTCTACCTCTTCACTGGCCTCATCCCTCTCCCTTTTTTTTTTTTACCACACTTCTGCTCAGTCCTCTTTTAATCTCCCCTTTGTCATTACTATTTTAATTTCTCCTCTTTCATCATCCACCTCCATCTCCCTCCCGGCCTCGCTTGTCACTTCTCCATCACCTCCTTCTCTCGTTCCCTCCTTCCTCCTCCCGTTGCCCTGCTCAGTCCCTTGACAACCACAAGAAGCACCCGTGCACATCATGGGATCAAGGCAGGCGAAGGTGGAGAAGATGATGAATTTGGACGAATGTACTAGCAATAGAGTAATGGACAGAAGGACGGGGGAGACGTTGTTGTGAGATTGCATCAAAATAAGATAAAGATGGTGGAGGGAGTGATGAAGATGAGAGTGCGAGGATGAGAGAGGAATGGTTAAAAAGATTTAGGGCTGCGTGGTGACGGTTTTCAAATTGGACTGGTGCAGTTATACTAGAGGGAATACGCAGCAGAGGACAGGAGACAGAGGAGACAGACAGAAGTTAGGTGACAAGCTATCATGTGAAACCAGACAAAAATAGAATAGAACAGAATAAAATAGATTTTGTCGGCACTTTTTAGCCTATATAGATGTTTTAACCATTACATAAGTAATTAGAAAGCACTCGGAGAGCACAAACCTCTGCCAAGACATAATCTATCACCCCTTTTCCACCGAACTGGTTTCAGTGCTAGTTTGGGGCCAGTTCCTGACTTAGCCCCAGTTTGTTGTGTTTCCACCGCCGCGAGAACCGACCCCAGCCCATAAAACCAGGGCTAAGTCTGGTCCCACTTCCTTGCTGGGCCAGAGCTCAGCACCGCGACTACACCAGGAGCTGGAGGAGCGACGGCGGAAACACAGCTAGCGATAGTAGAAGAGTAAAGTAATGAAAATACAGTAGCCACTAACATTTGGATGGTTTGGCTCTGAATCTCAGTGTAGACTTGTAAAACCAGGAACAGCACTTGTATGCGCACAATCAGCTCCTCCATTTAAACATTATTACAGTGAGGGTGCTGCTCCGTCATATGTGACTAGAAAGGACATCGTGATTTCCCAAAACTGAATAAATACCACACGTAGCAATGCTAAACTGCTTTGTTAACTCAATCATGTTGTAACTAGAATATCTGCTGAAAAAAATAATGTTTTAAAGGACTGATAGTAACAGGGTAACAGTAGTTTGTTAACAGCAGCTAGCTTGCTAGCAGCCGGTTGTTGTGAACTAGCTACCTATGCAGTGACGTACTGACCTTTTACGATGTCGCAGTGACATAGTCCCAACTTGGCTCCTTGCCAGTGAAAAAGCAAACCGGTTCATAGGAGAAACGGGATCTGAACCAACTAACTACCAAGACTAGCACCAGCACGGACCTAGCACCCGTTCTTGTTTGGTGGAAAATAGGTATATATCTGACCAATCATGAGTTAAAAAGATGATGGCCATAAATACTGCCAAAAAAGCATTTGGAAAGACAACTTCAGCCTAAGGACAGTCCTGGGCAGATACAAGAGCTTCAAAACATTTCATATTAGGTTGCAGAGATAATAAATCTTTGCTCTTTTAAACATTACCCTGTCTGAAAAACATCCACCGTCAATAAAAGCTCTGCCATAAATTTGATAGCTGTCTCGTGGATACAATACTTGACAGTAACTGAGAGAGTAACACCTGTTGTCAAAAGTGTTTCCACAGCAGACAAACACCGATCCCTGTTTTTAATGCCTCACACTGCACTCGCACCGGTCCCCACGCTCCACATTCACAGCACATGCATGAGACTCAAACGCACATAAATCCATCCCTCCTAATAAAACTTGTTTACGGCTTTCACATACAGACAGTAGCTCTTGAGCCTTGCATCGGTCCTTTCTCATCCGTAGTTTCCTCAAGGTCAGTGTGAGAGGCTGCTCAGTAATACCACTTGTGGAAACAGCTGATGCCTGCACTGATCTATAATCACTTCACATCTATAAGTGCACCTTGGGGAGGATTCCTGGGCAGGGTGGGCTGCACTGTCCCAGGGGGATGTATAGCCTGCCAATGCCTTAGTGTTTTATTGTTGTGGGTTATTGATGAGCAGCAGCAGGGTCCCATTGCCAGTCTCTCTCTGCAAAGTCACAATTAAGCCTGCGTAATGGACCGTGAAGGTCTCGATCTCTACACATCTTAGACTTGACGGTTCCTTAAAAGCGCCAAACCCTTTGTTTCATCCAGAGTAACAATTAAAAGTTGTTTAGTTATGGATCAGCAGCTCTAACCAGCCTCAGCACGTCTGGCATGCTTTGGATTTCCCCTCAAGCCAGAGCGATGCACAAGGAGCTGGAGTGAGAGTGATCATCTGCATTTAAAGATTATAGAGTGTTGTGACTTTATATGAAACCAAAGCACGTGAGCTGAAGTGTAACACACAGGATAAGCTGTGGGTTTATTTGCAAAGGTTAGCATGACGAGCTAACTAGATACAGTTTATATAACAGATGTACAGTAGTTTCTGGGTCTGAAGTGAATGTAGAAGTGCGAAAAGCAGCAACACCACCAATGGCCACTAGATGCTGGATCCAAAACTGCAAACTCAGATAAACTCCCGTTCAAAAATCATCAATTTCAAGTCATTCTGATGTGATTAGCTCTTACCAGTATCCCAGTGGTCCATCTGAAAATAGCCCCAATGAGAAGTATATCTGTGGGCGTGGCTAGTTTAATTGACAAGCCTGGTTTAGTCACACCCACCCTCTTGTTGTTCCCCAACTAAGTGACCCACGTGGTCACTTCTGCCTCCAAAAAAGCAAGATGGCCGAATGCCAAACTCCAGACTTCAAAAAGCGAGTCCACAAAACACTCAAGATGGTGAGGCCAGACTTTTTATATACATATATACAGTCTATGCATGTAGGTTGTTTGTAACATAGAAGTTGATTTTAAGAAGCTTTTCTTTTGTTGTTATCGTCTTTAAAACAATTTGAATTAAGTAGAGAGAGAAAAAACGATATCTGATAGAGATAGGGCACGGCCTTGTAATTTGTTAGAGATGATGTGAATGCCTGAAAGGAGAAAGTGGTGGGTGGGGATTAAAAGTGAAAATTAAAAGTTTAAGAGAACAGGGAGAGGCAAAGGGAGTGAGACGAGGGAGAGATGGGATCAGAGGGGGATTAGAGGACAGAGCAAGGTCCCTCGGGTGGGAGGTGGGAGAAAATTAGGTGGAGAAATCAAATGGTTGGAAGGAGGGAGCGTTACGGGAAGGGAGGGGCGGGAAAAGGGCGAGCATAAGAAAAGAAATCTGGTCTGAGCGAGGGGTGGAGATTGATGAGTATTAATAGTAATGTTTGATTAGCATGAGTCCAGTCAGGAAAGTGATACGGGCCGGCCTAGCAGCCGAGCATCACTGACCCCAGTCTGAACTGGGAGCCCATTTTTCATCCTAAAATAGTTGGAGAGGACATGTATAAAACAGAAAGAGCAGAGCCTCTGATCTTTTACTGGACGTCCCTCCTGCACCTACCTGGCCCCTCTCCCATCTCGACTCCCATCAGCCGGTAACAAGGTAAGAGGAAGAAACAGAGAAACTGTAAAATCTGAACATAAACGACAGACAGATGACACAACAAAGATCGGTGTTTTCCAGTATTACAGGCTAGACACTAATTCAAAATAACCAGGTTCCTTCTCACAAGGTTGATATTTACATACAGTTGGTGTTGTAATCAAATGCAGTGATAAATGAAGCTAATAGGAAAGGTAATAGAGCGACGTGTGAAGAAACGCAATTTACCTTCATTTACAGGCTCCTCTAAAGAGTCAGATTAGATTTAGATACAGGGACAGTATATTAAGAAAGTAATTACTTTCTGATGGCAACGATTTGCCTTCAAAATAACAAGCACAGGTGTAATTTTGTTGCAGTCCGTACATGCGACACCCTTCAAGGTCACATTTTAATTACACCAAATGAGAATGAATGCAGTGTGACGTCGGGGCTCCAGGGTAACTTTATCAAAAAGCTGATGCGGTAAAAGATGTGAAGTTCCTCCAGAGAATAAATTGATGTGCTTATGATCACAAAGAATTAAAAAAACATGGCATACACTCATAGAAGAGGCTATACGATGAATATTCATGGTCTGAGTGATACTTAGCAGAAGCCATTTCAGTTAATTAATGAGGATGCATAATATTTTGTTTGTGTTACAATGAAAGACGAGTGCCTTTAAATACTCTTAATGCTGACGTGTTCAGCGGCAGATTAAATGGTATTTACATCTTTAATTTGTTTTCTTATATTTTATGCAAATGCACATTGAGTCTGCATGGTTGCTTTCGTCATGTATGTGTCTTCTCTCATGAGAGTTTATTATGAGTCTGAATGTTACATCTTTAATTTGCATCTTCAATAATTAATACTATTTTCTGTATTTATATTATTTTATACGTGTGTGTGTGTGTGTGTGTGTGTGTGTGTGTGTGTGTGTGTATCTGTGTGAATATGTGTGTCTGAATGTTGCTCCTAATTTCCCTTTGAGGATTAATAAAGTCTTATCTCTATCTTATCTCACTGATGCTAACACTGTTGCCCTCTTGTGGTGAAGAAGATACTCTATCTTGTTCAAATATCAACTATTATACTGTAGGTAGGGATGACTGTTGATTTTATTCCAGAGAAAATTCAATCCTCTTATCTGCCCAAATTTTAATTATTTGTTTATTGGGTAGAGGTTTGAAAAAGAAAGGGGGAGAAAAAAATCAATTAAATCTGTTTAGATTGCTAACAGATGGCAAGACAACCAACAAACTAACAGGGTTTGTGTGTTTATTATGCTGGTCCTTGAAACCTGCAATTACACATAAAGTCCAAACTGAAATGTCCATAAAAAACACAGCATTTAATTTGTCTTCAGCAGGTTTGATTAAAGCAGCTCACAAATAAATATGATCTGGTTTTTGCCAAAATGGGAATAGGATCTGAAGGATGGTTTGTTTTAGAGTGAAGAAACAGTGGTTAAATCGTCCACAGTGATGTCTCAGGATAAATACACACACACACACATCTTCACACACCACAGCTGTAGGACTGTTGTTGGCCAGCCTGCTCTCCTGTCCTGTACCTGCCAGAGGATTAGACAGTGGACAGTAGTGATAACAGCCAGATGATCCCCAGGTCTCTACACTACTCTTATCAAATCCATTCTTTCCTTGCTGTGTGATTGTGTTTGTGCACGGCTGCATGCATGTGGATGTGTATTTGTTTTTTGCTTCTGGACAAACACCATTGTACTTTCTCTCCCTATCAGCAGCTATATAAAATCAATAGACACTGTAATGCATACTGAAACGATGGCTCTGCCTCTATTTAACCACTGAGCTTATTCTAAAGATCAACTGTGCAGATCAGTGGCTATTCAGATAAAAAGCCTTCGTGGAGGAAGACAATCACTGGCGCCTCCCTTTGATTCAGTGCATGGCCTGTTGTAATGGGTCCTCACTTCAGTAGCTGCACAGCAAAGTCCTATATGAAAATAATATGCATGAGATAAATGAACAGAGCGTCATTGTCCAGGCATGATCTTATCAACTGCTGTCTATAAATAAAATATATTGAGTTTGTTTCATTGTTGCAGCATAATCATTAAATAGTAACAAAAAACAGATGAAGAAGAAATGGTTTTTCTTATTAAGTCATTCACGACTAAAGAAACAACAGTTTAAACCTAAAATAGCACAAAGCCAGAGGGTTATGAGCCACGTGCTGAAAGAATAATTCCCTGAAACAATGTTTATTGTTTAAGGGTTTCCTGCTGTAAAGTGACCCAACTGCAGAAAGAGGGAAAAACTCCACACACATTATCATTAAAGCCGGTTTCTGTGGAGAGTTCATTTTCAGTTCACACTGCAATAATACTGAAGAGGCTTATTTTTCTGCAGTATTGTAGATCCGTCTTTTGCCTTTAACCCTGCCAAACTCAAGTCAGTCATACACACACACACACACACACACACACACACATTTCCTTTGCAAGCACACAAATGAGCACAAGGGGCTCAAGTTACTTGACATGCAAGTATATTCTTCTTTGAGCCTTGCATCTCTGGTCTGCTTGGCACCTCAGTAACACATATAAACACTTGCACACCCTCATGCAGCTGTTACAGAAGACTGGGGAGCTGGCAGCGCTGCAGCAAGGTTGGGTTTCCCACACCTAGAGAGACCATCAGGGTCGTGGGACTTCCCAAGACGAAAACCTCGGTTTCATATTTTCCTCCACTTCAAAGGGCTCAGAGGTCAAGCTCCTGGACTGAAGATCAGTGGTGGACAGTAACAGAGTACATTTACTTGAGTACTGTTCTTAAGTACATATTTTCAGTATCTGTACTTTACTTGAGTATTTGTTTTTTTGGAAACTTTTACTTTCACTCCGCTACATTTCAAAGGCAAATACTGTACTTTGGACTCCACTACATTCCTAGGAAGTGTGTGGTTACTTACTTTATATACAGTCTATGCTGGCAATGTGTTTCAGGCAGTTTGTCCAGGTAGAGTCACCGTCGCTCATGCGCAAATCGGCAGGAAGTGACCGGCAGCGAACCGAACAATAAAGAGGGAAGACAGGAAACAGCACGGTTTTGTGGATTTATGTTTTTTTTTTTAAAAAACGCTATATAGCATGTTAGCCTCTCGATGGGAAATTTGAAAACAAAAAAACAAGAGTGAACAGTCAACCAACAAAGTATTATGCACACTCTGCAGAAAGTAGTTTTCTTTTCATCGAAGCCCTTTCAGATTAAAATACCACATTAACAGGAAGCAGACGTTAGTCGGGGATTGACTCAGGCACTGAGAACAATAC
>OOFC01035951.1:9448-20220 GCA_900323345.1 Pseudochromis fuscus | reverse complement strand
GTTTTACCTTCTACTTTAACTTTAATGTTACTGCTGCTGTTACTGTTACTGCTGTTACTGTTACTGTTACTGCTGCTACTGTTACTGTTACTGCTGCGGCTGTTACTGCTGCTATTACTGCAGCTGTTACTGTTACTGCTGTTACTGTTACTGTTACTGCTGCTGTTACTACTGGTGTTACTGTTACTGTTACTGCTGCTGTTACTGCTGCTGTTACTGCTGTTGCTGTTACTGCTGCTGTTACTACTGGTGTTACTGTTACTGTTACTGCTGCTGTTACTACTGGTGTTACTGTTACTGTTACTGCTGCTGTTACTGCAGCTGTTACTGCTGTTGCTGTTACTGCTGCTGTTACTACTGGTGTTACTGTTACTGTTACTGCTGGTGTTACTACTGGTGTTACTGTTACTGCTGCTGTTACTGCTGGTGTTACTGCTGTTGCTGTTTCTGCTGCTGTTACTGTTACTGCTGCAGTTACTACTGGTGTTACTGTTACTGTTACTGCTGCTGCTGTTACTACTGGTGTTACTGTTACTGCTGCTGCTGCTGTTACTGTTACTGCTGCTGTTACTACTGGTGTTACTGTTACTGCTGCTGTTACTGCTGTTGCTGTTACTGCTGCTGTTACTGTTACTGTTACTGCTGCTGTTACTGCTGGTGTTACTGCTGTTGCTGTTACTGCTGCTGTTGCTGTTACTGCTGCTGTTACTGCTGCTGTTACTACTGGTTTACTGTTACTGCTGCTGTTACTACTGGTGTTACTGTTACTGCTGCTGTTACTGCTGCTGCTGTTACTGTTACTGTTACTGCTGCTGTTACTGCGTTATGATTTACACTACAGGCCAAAAGTTTGGACAGACCTTCTCATTCATTGCGTTGTCTTTATTTTCATGACTATTTACATTGTAGAGCAGGGTTTCCCAATCCTGGTCCTCGGGGTCCACTATCCTGCATGTTTTAAAAGTGTCCCTCTTCCAACACACTTGATTCAAATCATCAGCTCATCATCCAGCTGCAGAAGCATGATAACAATCCTGATCATTTGAATCAGGTGTTGGAAGAAGGAAACATCTAAAACATACAGGATAGTGGTCCCCAAGGACCAGGATTGAGAAAACCCTGTTGTAGAGTAAAGTAAAGTAATGATGGTCACTCGTTTTTCTTTAGTCAGCTGATTGGTTCTTGCCATAATATGAATTTTAACAGTTGTCCAATAGGACTTAACCTGACTTCTGCACAACACAACTGATGGTCCCAACCCCATTGATGCAGCAAGAAACTCCACTAATGAACCCTGATCAGTCACAGCTGTGAAGTGGAAACATTTCAGGTGACGACCTCTTGAAGTTCATGGAGAGAATGACAAGAATGTGAAACAGTAATCAGACCAAACGGTGGCTATTTTGAAGAAACTCGAATATAAAACATGTTTTCAGTTATTTCACCTTTTTTAGTTCAGTACATAACTCCACGTGTTCATTCATAGTTTTGATGCCTTCAGTGAAAATCTACAATGTAAATAGTCATTAAAATAAAGAAAATACATTGAATGTGAAGGTGTGTCCAAACCTTTGGCCTGTACTGTATGTTGTAAAATTATCAGGTGTTTTATTATTTGGGTTTAAAGGGCCCGGTCCATTTATCAACTTGTTAAGATTAAAAGTGTCAATTATTATTTGTCTATAAAACCTCTGTGCTTCAGGAGATGCAGTGTGAACAAAGCTTCAGTTATTTACGATGGAAAATGTTTCATTAGAGAATCAGTACATGTTGATCGTCTCCCTGAAAAGAAAAGAAAGAACAAAGGAAGTAACTGATTATTGAAAGAGTTTAAATGAGCTAACTAATTAACAGAGTAATTATTGTAGCTCTGTGTTTAGTTCTGCTTTGAATGATCTTTTCTGTAGCAACAGTAGATTTTTTTCACTAAAACACAGTTGGAGTTTAGCTGGTGAACGTGATTGATGGAGGATTTAGCAGCTAAAGTCAGGAGGAGAACAAAGATGTTGTCCTCCTGAATAAGATAAGATAAGATAACAACACAAAAAGCAGGATGAGCAGCACAAAAGCTTCCTCAGACAGGACAGACAGCACAGTACAGACAGCAGCAACAAAAACTTCCTACGTCTTAGCCGCTAAGAAGAGCCTGAAAGATGCTGTGAAGAGGACGTCCTTCAAAGGTCAACACAGTTTGGCCCCAATTCTCTTCCCACAGGTGACCTAAAGTGAGTCTGGGGTACAGCTGATCACTGAGCCAGCCTTCTTGATCAATTTATTGATCCTGTTTTTGTCATCAACAGTCATGCTCCCCCCCCAGCACAGAGCAACATCAAACAAGACAGTGGCGAGTATCCCCTGATAAAATACATGGAGGAGTCTCCTGCTGATGTCGAAGGATCTCAATTTTCCTGGAGCCTGGATTGAGCCCTTTAAAAACAGCCTCTGTTCTTTTTCCAGTTTAGTTTGTGATCAATGTGAACACAGAGATACTTCGATCTGTCCACCACTGATGGTCACAGGGCAAACTTCCTCTTTCTTTTTTCTAAAATCAATGATTAATTCTTTGGTCTTCCCGACATTTAATTTTAAAAAGTCATCACACCAGCTGACAAATGAATCAATCCCAGCTTTGGAGGCAGAGTCGATGCGGTGATTGATAAAACCCACCAGGGCAGTGAGAACCTCTGGATGTGGGAAGACATTTCACCGTGTCTAAAATCAGACGTATATACAGTGAATAAAAACGGTGATCAAACTGTTCCCTGCTCCAGTTCTTGTTAAAAAAGCGTCAGTTCCTTCTGGGTTTGTACCATCTTTGCCTTGGTTGCAGGCTCTTTCTTCCAACCCATCCAGAACTCACTGGCCAGATACTGGACTCTGCACCACCTCTTTTGAAGGTAAAGATCTTGTAGAAGAAATTGTCCTGGTGGGGGCATGATGATTGTTGACTTCATTGTAAGGATGTGGTTTGGAGTTAACGGTTCAGACCCAGATGGATCATTCAAGTGCCCAACGGTAAGTGGTCTGCTGTTAATGCTGCCACAGCTTCATACAAGAAGGTCCTGAGAGAGGAACTGTGAAGCCTTGTTGCTGACTGTTTGTTCTGAAGTCTGACAAACTGAGGACGTGATAAGAGGAAGTTTAAAACCCAGGCAATGGTTGTGTAATTTCAAACTTGATAACTTCTGAGCTAAAATATGGGGTTGAATTGAATTAAAAGCACTAGAAACATCAAAAAACGTAATCCTGTCAGAGCTGGCTGAAGTCTCCAGGTGGCTGTAGATCAGGGGTGTCCAATCCTGGTCCTCGAGGGCCGCCATCCTGCATGTTTTAGATGTTTCCCTCTTCCAACAACTGATTCAAATGACCAGGATCGTTATCAGGCTTCTGCAGAGCTGGATGATGAGCTGGTCATTTGAATCCGGTGTTGGAAGAGGGAAACATCTAAAACATGCCTTGTAGCAGCCCTCGAGGACCAGGATTGCCCACGCCTGCTGTAGATGCTGTGAAGCATAAAAAGTACAGCATCGTCCACCCCCACCCCCGTCCTATAGGCAAATTGAAGGGAGTCCTGAAAAGCAGAGACCTGGCAGTTCAGATGACCCGGGGCAACCCTCTCAAAGCATTTCATGATGAGGTTACTGAGGCCACACATGTTAGGTCTCTTAGGACCTGGGACAAGACAGGACGTTTTCCACATCTCTGGAATTTTAGATGTGGACATTGGGAACATTGTGTGCAGGACTGAGCACAGCTGGTCAGTACAAACTTTGAGTGTACGTGGAAAGACACCATCAGGGCCTGCAGCTTTATTCACCTTCATCGTACCTCCTCAACTTTAATTAAGACAGGTGGACTACAGTCCTCAGGACGACTCTGAGAAAGGGATGAGACAATGTAATCATGAGAAGAAGAAAAGTCCAACTCATCAAACCTTGAAAAGAACTGGTTGGCTTCATTTACATCTAGAACATGCCCAGTCAGACTGTGTTTTCTGATGCCATAGCCTGTGATAGATACAGGCCATATACAGTCTATAGAGCTGCATCATGCTCAAGAGTGACGGCAATAATAATAATAATAATCATGTATTTTATTTATAAAGTGGATTTCAAGGTAGTCAAAGACACTTTCTAGGCAAATTCAATTCAATCAGTTCAATGCAGATTACATGTGCAGCTCCAAATCACAGTCAGAATACTCGGCATCATAGGGTCAAGGCCCTTCAAATAAGAGTGAGAGAGGGAAAAGAGAACCGCTCAGCCGATCTCCTGGAGAGCAACACACACACACACACGCGCGCGCACACACACGTACACAGGTGTGTGACAACACTACCATTTGCCTGCTCCAGCTGCTTCCTAATCAGGCTGAGGTTGTAGAGGGAGTATTGATCCTATAGGGAGGAGAGAGGAGCCGATCATTTCCACATGGTGATCAGATCGATTCCCGCTCTCACTGTCACTGGCCCCTGTGAGCACCAGGCTCCTCCAGGCCACTGCAGAGGGAGGGTATTGGCAGACGGCAGCAGTAATCTCCCCCAGTCATCACAGTGATACTAAGTACTAGCTGGAGGCTGGAAGGGACTTTAATGGGAATCATCACAACTTTACACTAATACACCTCAGCAACAGTAAACGATCATCAACATTAAAGCAGTCTCTCCCGTCTGAAACTGGATGAAACTGACATGAGTCTGGTGGCTGGTGGGTGATTTAGAAACTCACCATTTTCTCTTCTGTCTTTCTTCTGACAAACTGGACTGCACTCATCAAAGAGGAGGATGACGTCCATGCTGATGAGACTAAACTGAATGTTTAGATGCATTTGTGTGGTTTGACAAAGAAAGACACATTTTCCTTCAACCTCTGTACCTTTACAATCTAAACCTATCATGAACTTACCTTGTTGTTGTTTCCTCCTCCTGCTCCTCTTCATCATCATCTCTGACTTGTCCCTTTGCATCACCTACATGTGCACTGTGTGTGTGGTGCTGTTGTGATACATCCACAAATGTCATGAAAGTACCAGCTGATGTTTACATTTGTGCACTTGATTATTATTATTTGATCTGTGGATTAAACTGAAATTTATTTTGAAGCTGTTCCTGAAAAAGGGGCACAGTAATATGTGCTGTTATGAGCAGGTGTGGTACAGAAAACAGCTGGAAAACAAAACAATAAATATCTGCAGGTATGTTTATATGAATACTGGTCCTAAAAGGACTAAAGTGACATTTTGAGACAACTCCAGTCCAACATATCAGCATGATGTCTACATTTAGATAATTCCACCTTCTAGATATTCTTAACAGAGCAGGTGTGTGAGTGTCTTTTTCAACTACAGAAACAGCAGATTTTCATATTCTGATAATATTCTGTTCATAGAAGTGGACGAAGCAAGTGGGTCTAAAAAATGAGAGCAATGCAGAAGTTTAAAAAGGTGCAATACTCCTGATGACCACTGGAGGCTGCCCCCAAAACACTCTGCCTCCAACTGACTTCGGTTAAAAAATCCTCATCTTCAATCCTGAAATATTCAGTCAGTACATTTTCTCCACAAGTCATTCTGATGTCATTAGTTAGAGTCAACTCCTCTTCTCAGAGATCTGGTGGGAGGAGTTGGGGGCGGGGTTAGTCTGATTGACAGGTGGTCCATCTGAAAATTATTTATCATTAAGGATTAAGGATCAAGAAGAGGAAGGTTCAGGGGCGGTGGTTAGTTTGATTGACAGATGTAGTCTCCAGTGAGGCTGATGTTGAAGTCCAGTCTGATCAACATCGGACAGTGAACTTCCAACATGTTCACATATGGTCACATCAGCTCCAACAGAGACGATCTCCTGGCTTCAGAACAGGAGTCCACAAACCAGTGGGTAACATCTCACTTGTTCTGTTCATTTCTATATACAGTCTATGATGTACTTATGAAGTACTTATTCATGAAGTACTTCAAGGTGCATTTCCACTGCATGGTACCACCTCGTACCACCTCGTACCTCCTGTTTTAGTACCTCCTCTCCTGCGGTTCCAAAAAAGTACCCGCTCAGGTACGAGCAGGTACTAAAATCTTATTGGTCATAATCGTCACTGCATCATTGCATCATCACTGTGCAGCACTGAAACATTTTTACCTGCAGTCGACAGTCTGCACAGTTATAGTCAGAATAACAAGTTTTTACTCTGTGGAGAAAACCACTAAACTGATCAGTTCAATCTACAATCACAGGCTTTAGTGCAACATCGGAGCAAGTTTTCAACCAGGATCTAAGTTGATGAATTAACAACATATCTGAAGTAAAAACAACTAATTTCTCTCCTGAAACAATCTTCAAACTGTTTCGGTGACACCAGAACAGTTTTTCTGAAGATTGCTGATGATCTACTTCCTCCTCCTTCATCTGATGACCTGTTGCACTGAGGAGAGACTGTTTTCTGTAGTGGAAACACAACCGAGCTGAGCTGAGCTGAGGCGAGGTGGTACCATGCAGTGGAAATGTGCCATAAGATCAATCACTGAGTTGGGGTCATGTGACAAAAAGACGAGGACTTCAACCCTTGAAAACACAGTGTGACTGGTGTCAGTGAGTTCAGAGGTGTACAGTTGGAGAGGGGACAAACACCCAAGTCTCCATGACCGCTGACTGCTGACTCAGCACACTGACATGGAGCTGACAGTAAAGTCAGAGAAGCCTCCAGCAGCTTTAGTGAATTTCCTGCCAATCAAGGAAGCAAAACACAATGACAATGAATACAGTGCCCTACTGGACATGTAACGTATTTAGTCAGTGTGAAAATTGTGTTTGAATAAAAGTTTTTCCACCTTGAAAGTGACAAAGTGTTTTCTAGTTTTCATGTCAAGACTGTTGAAGTTTCATGGACGTGCAAAAAGTACCTAAAGTACAAGTACTCTTGTCCAAAAACAACAATCTGACGAGGTTTTAAATAAGCTATGTCTAAAAATATAAAGACAAATATTGTGGTACAAACACATGAATGTGCCTTTTTAAAATAATTTAATTTGTTATTAATGTTATTATATTAGTTATTATTATTTAAGAAAACTGCTATATATATACTGCTGGTACTTCTGTTTCTAAAGAGCAGTGTGTGTGTGTGTATGTGTGTGTGTGTGTGTGTGTCTCCCCAGCTGGACAACCCAGACGAGCAGGCAGCTCAGATCAGACGAGAGCTGGACGGACGACTGCAAATGGCGGACCAGATTGCTCGGGTACGGGACCAAAGATGGAGGAGTGGTTGGAGAGATGATGTCACTGAAGTTTTGGATCTCTTCCTGATTGATTTTTAAGTTGTAATATATTTTACAACTACAGTTATTTTCTCTTAAAATATGTATTTATGCTGCACTTCATGAGTGTGACATCAAAGGAAACAAAGGGAGTGAGTAAAAACAGATCCATCACCAGCAGGTTTCCTCTGGTCGTATTAATGGTCCGTCTTCCTGTTTTGGTCAGCATGGGGGAAGGTTCCCCCGGTTTGCCTCCAGAGAAATGGAGGCCATGTTCATCGAGGAGCTGCGGTCCTCTGTCAACCTGCTGATGGCCAACCTGGAGAGCATGCCGGTGTCCAAGGGAGGAGAGTTCAAGCTGCAGAAGCTGAAACGAGGCCACAACACCTCCATCATGGACATGGGCCAGGAGGACGAGAACACGCTGTCCAAGTCTGACGTGGTGCTGTCCTTCACCCTGGAGGTAGGTGGAGAGCCTGTGTCTTTAACTGAGGACAGACAGAAGATGTGGGAGAGGGAGAGGGATGATTAGTCAGACTGTGGTCCCTCTGTGGATGGTAATATCACTGTCAGACTGTGTGACAGCTTGTGTGCAGCACTGACAGTTTAGCCTCGATGGCAAAAGGAGCGGGAGCGAGAAAGTGTTGGTGCAGTTGTTCCCAAAGTCACCACATCATCAAACAAAGTTCACACCCAACATGTTGCAGGTGTTGTTTCCTTGCAGGTGTGGGGGTGTAAGTCTCTGTTGTTTGGGTCTCAGGGACTAAAAACTTAAAGAAACCCTGAATGTAACCACAATCTGCTGAATACATTGAAATACTTCTTGTGGCCTGAATGTGGAGTTAGAAGAGGCCTGAATTAGGGCAGGGTGATAAAACGATTTCAAACCGGGATCGCGATAAAATGACCTAATTTTTACTTGATATGGGTAACACACATAGATCCAAACGGTGCTCATGCAGCAGACGTTACCAGACAGCAGTCAGTCATTGTGCAGTGTTGGGGATACTCGTCATAGTACACAGCTACTTTGCAGTGTTTGTGCGGAGGTAAGGTGAAGTTGAAGGAAGTGGAGTTAGACCAGAAGAAGTTTTATTAGGACTTTGGTTTTATACACGAGAGCGGCGTGGAGCCGTAGTGAGCTGCGAACGTGCTTGCGCTTGAAGGAGCCTTGAATTCAACAAGACATTCACCTACTACCACTACAGCATTGAAATATTAACACAAGGGACACGTTAGTCAGAGATTCTGCAGCACTTCAGCTAACGTCCTGTTGTGAAGTCTGTTCAGAGTCTCTAAGCTCTGTTACTGTGTCTTATTGTCTGCGTAGGTTACGTTCTTCACGTACGATGTTTACATAAGACTGCAGCGCGGTGTCGGCTTTCTGTTTGATCTTTAATTAGTGACGTGGTCTGCACAGAAGTCAGAGACAGTAAGTTTTCTCTTCAGTTTTAAGTTAATTTCAGGTGCATAACGCTGTGTTTAAGATATTTCTGTTTGTGATGTTTACAGTTGTTTCCAGGTTATTGTGCGGTGTATGTTAATGCTGCTGTTTGCTAAATACTCTGCGGTGTTAAACTTATTAAACTGGGTGATATAATTTCTTCATGTGTAGCGGTACATGCACTGCTGTGTTTGTTTTATTCTTGCTGGTATTCAAAAGTTATTCTCAGGTCTGTCTTTTTGGATGTTTGATTTCACAACAACTTATTATCATACAATGACTGTATAACTGTTTAGCAACAACCAGCTAGAAATTAAAGGACCTGAACTATATCCACAGACTCTGTGTCTCTAACAGGATCCCTGGAGTGGTCAATAAGTTTATGTCCAGCAGTACAAGAGTGAAAACTCAACACATCCTCCAGCTTGTGACAAACCACCTCACAGACCTCACACAGTCCACCTCAGACAAACTGACAATTTGATAATTTTTTGTTTGGTTGAAAGTGTTTAATAAACACATTAACTGCATATACAGGATGTCCATTTTAGGTTGTTTTAATTAGTTGTTTACAAAGCTAGAGATGCCACTTCCCAAAAATGTAGCCAAAACTGGTTATACAGGCATAAAAAAGCAAAAGATGTTTGCATGTTTACAGTGTTATTACAAACTGTTTGCACAGTTACATTACATGAACTAATTTTATGTTAATAAACTATGTTTTAAGTTAATGAATCATTTGGTTTCTTTAGGTGTCAGACTTTATCAGGATACTTTTCAAACTCACAGCAATATAAATTATATATCGAGATAAATATCGATATCGATCAATACGGGAAAAGTTATTGTGATAATATTTTTTTCCATATCGCCCAGCCCTGGCCTGAATGTGAAATATCAGGCACCACTGTGAGATAATTAGACTGTAAAAAATAAAAGAACACAAATAATTTTTAACACCTTCACTTTGTGCAACAACAACAAAAATCTTGGAAACATGTCGTCCACCAGACTCTTAGTAAAAACATTATATGTGCAAGTCATTCATAAAACACCTGATTTTGTTTTCCTGCATCAGTAATAAGAATATGACGCCTCTGGCTTTGTTTGCTCTTCAAAATCATTTGGCTGAGATTGTTTGTTTCTTTCAATCCAATTTTAGTGAGATAGCTGTTTTGTTTTGTTTTGTTTCGAACACATGAGGGTAAAATAAATTCTGAGAAACAGAAATGAATTTTGCCAAAAGTCTGTTCTCCTTCTGTTCTTGTTATTGTGGTTGCATCAAGAAATGCATGTATGAAACAGCATCATCTTAGAGACATCTCAAAAAGTCATGAATCATGTTTTCAAGGAGCTCAGGTGTCATGACCCCAGATCCCCCTCACTCCCATCGAGGTGACACCTGCAACAACTGAAATCACTTGAACCATGTGATTTCAAACAACGTACAACTGACACAGCACTTGGCTAATAACTGTTGGCTCAGTGAAATGTTGTGACTGTTGCAGTGTAATCTGCTGTGGAACCAGTCCAACACAAACAGATTACACAGTAGTATTCCTGATGCCCTGTGCAAACTGCCCCGATGTGTAATAGGCTGTTTATTTTGGTACAAACCCACATCACAAACATATGTGTTGACCATTACACAACATTCCTACTTTGGTAGAAATAGACAATTATGCAACACAAAGGCCCATCTGTCAGGAGATATGTTGCTGAGGTAAACCAACAACAGCAACAGCAGCAACAGCAACAAGAGCAACAACAACAGCAGCAACAGCAGCAACAACAACAGCAACAACAGCAGCAACAACAACAGCAACAACAACAACAACAAGAGCAACAACAACAGCAGCAACAGAAGCAACAACAACAGCAACAGCAGCAACAACAACAACAACAGCAACAACAACAACAACAACAACAACAGCAACAGCAACAGCAACAACAACAACAAGAGCAACAACAACAGCACCAGCAGCAACAACAACAACAACAGCAGCAGCAACAACAACAGCAACAGCAACAACAGCAGCAGCAACAACACAACAACAACAACAACAGCAGCAGCAACAGC
>OOFC01035912.1:0-10369 GCA_900323345.1 Pseudochromis fuscus | reverse complement strand
AGCTCCGTGCCGCCGATACATTTAGCGTCGTCACATCAGACCCGGTCAGAGTGGACCACATGAAACTGTTCAAATAAATTCAATAGCAGCTTATAGACAGGTGCGGTCAATAGTCCAGAAAATACGGTATATCAGTGGGAGATTATTCCTGTTCTGTACGCTTTCTCAAACAAATGCTCTCAAATTCTAATAGATGTGAATAGATAACAACATACACAACCTGCCAGTGCCTTTCACAGACATTTTGGATTATGATACAAATTATGAAAACATATTTAAATTGTTGACACCAAATCACATGACCTGACTCAAACAACTGTAGTTCAAAGGGTCCTGTGTGGATACTTCCTGTTTGGAGGGCACAGCAGATCAACTATGTGCGTCTTCACTTCTGCTGGGCTTAAACTTACACTATTCACTTTTGAGCTGCTTCTGGCTCAGGTCCCCCTGTTTGAATAGGTCAAACTCCCAGCATCTTTACTACAGATGGAAATTGATGTAACAGTTGTAATTGTATCTCACAGATACACAATTTACCACCTTGTTTCTCATCAGTGGAAGTATATAGTGTTGCTTTTATTTTGCTTTTCAAACTGAAAACACTTCCCATATTAATTGTCTTTCATTATACTTCCTAAACCTACTTTTGCGTGCCTGAATGAGAAGAGTTTGTCTTTTTCCTACTACTAAATCTCTCCTCTTTCCCCACAGATGAGAACCAGGCAGCTGCCATGTCCAGTGTGAAGTCCGTCTTCAGCAGGAAAGCAGTGGTGCGCATGCAGCTGCTGAAGGAGGTGGTGGGAAGCGACTCGTACCGTGTCAACAACAAGTACGACCACAACCACACCCCCCTGCCCGTCTGTGAAATCATCCAGCGAGCTCAAGTCCTCATTGGCCAGGAGGTGTCTTATGACTTGCTGGGGAGCAACTGCGAGCACTTTGTTACCCTTCTGCGCTACGGGGAGGGGGTGTCCGAGCAGGTCTCTCACTGTTTGTTTTGCTTCTGTCTCATGTGCCATCAGGGCAAAATACCAAGTTTGAACTCACCAGACTACAGTCACTGACGAATCTCAAATGCCATCACTGTCAGTTTTACCTTATTCAAAGAGATTCAGACAGTTTCAGAAGTGGCAAATTAAAATGAAACCATAAAGTAAAATTTCAAACATTTATTTCATTCTGATGTTTTAGTCGTGTTGTGTGGTTGCTCTTTGTTTACCTGAACTGTTTTCTAATGTGAAAGCCAAACATTGTCAGCTATAGGAGTGAGTAATTAACTAAAATGTAACTATAAACACAGTGAGGTTGCTTTCTTGCCTGTAGGGAGGGATGGATTAAAAATGTAAAGGGACACCTCCCTTTTATTTTCTTTTAGCTAAAGTGGGTTTTATCCTTTTCTAGTTAATGTAACTCCTGCAAATACAATTGTAATCCATATTCTTATGTAAGATTGGTTAATTGGATTTAGGTGTAGGTTTGGAGGTATTAGAGTTTAAGTAGTAAACCCTCCCTCAAAGCCCTTAATGGGAGGTTTTTGGTAAAAATCTTTTACCAAAAGTAACATGAAGTGGTAAATGAAAAGTAAATGTGTGTGTGTGTGTGTGTGTGTGTGTGTGCGTGTGCGTGTGCATTGTTCTGCTCTGAATTCTGCTGGTCCTCTGCGGTAACCCTCAGTCCACGTCCTGTGCTCCTCCTTGTCTCCACAGGCTACACGGGCCATTGGGGCCATCAGTTTGGTGACGGCAGCAGCCAGTGCCTTCTCTGTCCTGGGACTGATCAACACACGATCCAGAAACAGGCCTTTCTGACAGCTGTGTTCTTCACTGAAGAGTGTTGTCTCCCAACATTCATGCAGCTGTGATTTTAACAAAACTGAAATAAAGCATTGCTAAAGATGCAAATGGTGTTACTTGTTAGCCTCATATTCAGCAGTTTACATATATGACTAATCCCGGTCTAATTATTGGCAAGCCCATGAAACATTAATGTCATATGGTGAGTTTTATTGTACAGACATATGTCTCATGATGCTTTCACACTGCAGTAATCTCAAGGTAAGTTTGACACATTGAATATTGGCAGCAAAGAAAGAGCTACAAATCAAGCTCAGTCAAGCTTTGCACTGTACTAGGATTTAAGCACAGACTTATGTTTAAAAAAGTATAAAACTAAGTGCATGGCAGACACCACTGGGCAGGGGAAGAAATAGGCCCACTACATAATTCTTTGTTCAGTTTGTAAACAGTGATGCCAAAGATTAATTGCATTACTTTAAAAAGATAATAATACTATAATAATAACAATAATAGTAATAATAATAACAATCAAGTGTGTGAATGCTGAAATAATTTGCCAAGTATTGTTTAAAAATAGAAAAAAATAGAGAAAGTAGGAAAGATAAAAACAAAAGTAGATGCAGTAGAAGTAGAGTAGAAAGGTAGAAAAATAGAAATACACCCCGTCTCAAATTATTATGCAAGTGATATTTTTCTCTGATTTTCCTAAATGGTAAATGAAAATGACAGTCATTATACTTTTCTACTCATCAGAGTATATTTCAAATTTTATTGAAAAAAAGTCCCAATGAAAACAGTTGTTTTGTTTTTTTTAAATAAAATAAAACACTCAAAATGCACCGTCTCACATTATTCTGCACGTCACAGTTTGAAAACATTTTATAGATTGTTAAGAACTGAAAATTGTCATTTGTTGAATTTGCACCATCAGGAGGCCATACATACTGAAATGAAAAGTTATTTCAATCATTAACATGTGAACAGGCAGAGTTACATGTGGACATAGGAGCCCTTCTTTGATATCACCTTCACAATCCTTCATCCACTGAACTTGTGAGTTTTTCGAGAGTTTCTGCTTGAATTTCTTTGCAGGTTGTCAGAACAGCCTCAGAGCTGCTGTTTTGATGTGAATTGTCTCCCACCCTCATAGATCTGTGGCTTGATGCTCCAGAGGTTCTCAGTAGGGTTGAGGTCAGGGCAGGATGGGGGCTACACCATGAGTTTCTCTCTTTATATGCCCATAGCAGCCAGTGACAGAGAGGTGTACTTTGCAGCATGAGATAATACACTGTCCTGCATGAAGAGGATTTTTCTGCAGAAAGCTCAGTTCTTCTTTTTGTGCCATGCAAGAAAGTGGTCAGTCAGAAACTCTATTTACATTGTTGAGGTCACTTTCACACCTTCAGGGACCCCAAAGGGCCTGACCTGTCCTCCCCCCATGATGCCCACCAAAACCTGACTCTGCCACCTCTTTGCTGATATCGCAGCATCCACCAACCACCTACTACTCCATCCATCTGGACCATCCAGGGTTGCATGGCACTCATCAGTAAACAGGACTGTTTGAAAATGAGTCTTCATGTATTTCTGGGCCCCTGCAACTGATTCTGCTTGTGAGCATTGGTTAGAGGTGGCAAATAGTAAGTTTATGGACAACTGCAAACCTCTGGAGGAGCCTACACCTTGAGGTTGGTGAGACTCCGGAGGCACCAGCGGCTTCAAATACCTGTTTGCTGTTTTCTAATGGCATTTTAGCAGCTGCTGTCTTAATCCGATGAATTTGTCCAGCAGAAACCTTCCTCATTACACCTTTATCTGGACGAACCCATCTGTGCTCTGAATCAGCTGCAAATCTCTTCATAGTACAATGATCTTGCGTTTTTGTACGTGAAACATCAAATGTTTTAAGGCTCACCTTCAATGAATGGCCTATTTTAAAACTGTTTTCATATATAAGGAGCACCACATTATAAGGCACATAGAATAAAAACTACTGTAGTGTCTGGGGTTGTGTTATCATCCATCTAGATGAAGCTGCGCTAAAGTGAATGTCAACAAAACAGTCAGATAAGTCAGTCAGTCAAACTTTATTAATAGAAAACAAACCAACGTTCTGACAACTCCGTTCACTCCCAAAACAAGCTAGTGCATTCACAATATGGTACCGTACATACCGGTAGCTCTTACCGGTATTCGATGAAAACAATGTATTTCCAACTCCATTTGTCACAGTTCAAAGCTACATGAACAGCTGTTGTATTTTTTTCTCTGAGGTAACGTCAGTGACGTAGTATTATCTTTTACCAACAGCAAGGTACAACAGGTAGTGCAACTTTTTATCACGTAGTTAGTGCATCACAAACGTGGAGGGGAACTTTTCTCTGATTCAGTAAACACGTAAAAGAAACAGTCTGATACCGCTACGGTAAATCAAACGTTAGTGCAATCACAATATACACCCCCTGACCACGGTAGCTATAATTAACCAATATTGATCCATATATAAGGCGCATCAGATTATAAGGCGCACTGTTGGTATTTTAGAAAATTAAAGGCTTTGAGGTGCACCTTATAGTGTGGAAAATACGGTAGTTTACCGTAAAATGGGCAAATCTGGGAAACTAATTATCATAGGTGTCTGAGATTAACATCTGTGATCCACAGAGTCCTGAGATGTTTTTGAGTTCTGACAGTTTTAGTTTGAGAGTTTTCTTAGCTTTTATACTGTGTGTGTATTGGGGACCGCTCTCCTGCTCAAAGTGAGGTCACATGACCTGCAGTGCAGAGAGAGTAGAGAGAGGAGAAGGAAGAGGAAAAAATTTTTAGAAAACCTCCTGAAAAGTACAATAAAGTTGATCAAATGTCACACAAAATATGATTTTCTTGTAGGTTTTTTTGTACTCTTTCATTCGGCATAAATTAGAAAGCTGTCAGACTTATATTTTAGACTGTGGAGGGCTCAAAGTGACAGGAATGCCTTTTTTCCCCATTCATTTTTTATGGAGCTGAAGAGGAGGACACAGAGGAGCACTCCAACTTTCAGGGCTTATAAAATCCAAACAATTTGAGTAATTAAAAAACCCCGAAGTCATTGTGGTCAGCACGCCTTGGGTCAAGATACACTTTTTGCAAAGTCAAATTTTGGCATTCAATTTTAGATTTAATTGCAATTTCTGGAGTTCTTGTTGATTTTAGCCTAGGGGTATCGGCACGTGATTTTTACATCTTGATGAGTACTACAATTCAGCTTTCCTCCCGTGTCTCTGTCACGTTCCTGTGGGCCATAGCGGGTGCTTTTCTGTGCCTAGGTGAGCTACGGAGCTGATTTTTACACTAAGGAGTTTGTTTTTTCCATCTTATCAATTTTTTCACTAGACCTGGTGTGCGTGCCAAATTTGGTGAGTTTTTGAGCATGTTTAGGGGGTCAAATTGAGCCTCAAAGTGGCATAATAATAAGAAGAAGAAAGAAAGAAGAAAGAAACTGAGCTGGGCCCTTACCCCGGGCTTGGGCTCGGGCCCTAATTATCAATCAATTTACTGACAAAACAGACACTTGCATGGCTGAAATTGTTGTTTTAAATTTCAAACTTTATTAATTAGCATTGTTAAGCATATTATAATGTGGGCGGAACCGGAGCCCCCGGAGAAACCACTATAATTATTGTTTTAAAATTCTTGGTCGTCCAAGTAGCTGTCATGCTGTTGGGTCGAGCTACTCTTGGTTTTGTCATCTTTCCTCTTTTATTTTGAAACATCATATTTCACTTACCGTCGTTTCCGGTCACTTGCATGGTTGAACTTTTTTTTTTTTTTGAAATTTCAAATTTTAATTAACATTGTTAGGCATATTACAATGTGGACGGGAACTGGAGCACCCGGAGCAAGGTTATAATTGTTAACGAAAAAAACGAAACCTAGAAATGAAAAAACATTCTCGTTAACTGAAATAAAAATAAAAACGAAGCTTTTTAAGACAATGATAACTAACTGAAACTGTAATAGCGTCCTTACAAAACTAACTAAAAGTAACTAAAAGCTTAGGGAAAATGTCCTTAGTTTTCATCTGTATGAAAAGACAGCAGGAGACAACGGCATGTCATGTGACGTGTCTGTGTCGCAATCCGTCCACACGGCTGCAGACTGGCGGGTTTACACTACTGCATCATCTCCTGCATCATCACCTGCAGCACGGCAGCGAGAGCTGGGAGAAAGCACCAGAGTCCCATTTGGGATTATTTTGAGTGAGACTGTGTGTTAAATAGAGGCAGGCAGGAGCAAGTGCCTTGAGGTGGAACGTGGGGAAATATGTGGCGCATTTCTGAAAGGTAAAAAAACCCCACGAATCGTAAAGTCCATTAAAAAAGTTTTCATGAGGAGGCTAACCTAGCTTACAGTGAAGCGGTGAGGGAGAATGGCCACTCATCCTCGTCTGAAACAGGATCTAACACTCCTGGCCAGGTAACGTCATGCAGCCCGAGACAACATTTCAAAAAACACTTGTCCGGTGCTTCCAGCTGCGACAGAACAGCTGCTGGCCAGTAAATTCACAAGACCACCAGAAGGGAGAGGAAGCAGTGGCTAATCTGGTCAGTGAGACAGGTATGTCGGCGTGATTGTATGAGCAGCCTTTAGAAAGTTTAGCAACATGCTCCAACCAAAATCCTGTGCCTTTTTGGATTACCGTAATTATGTCACGGTTTGCGCAATCAGAAAAACGTCAACGGTTCCTTAGAGCTGAGATGTTGTACTTTACACCAAATATGGTGTTATTACGGTAATTTCACTAGTGCCTCTATCACAAGCCAACAAAACAGCTGATTTACTACACACTACATGTTGTAAGAGTATGATAATAGTGACGATAAAACAAGAATAGCAGTTTTTCAAGTCAATACATTTTCTAAAATAGTGTGTGTTCCTAAGTTTTCATTACACAGGACTATATTCCTATCTTTTTTAATGTCATCCCTGAAAAATAGACCATATTCGAAAAAAACTAAAACTAATAAAAACTAAACTAAAACTAAGCAATATGTAAAAAATTAAAACTAAACAAAACTAGCAAACATGGATAAAAAACTAATAAAAACTATACTGAAATTGGACACGTGAAGTCAAAACGAAATAAAAATAAAAACTAATGCAAAATTATTATATAAAATACATTATAAATATATATATAAAAATTTAAATGATATATTATATAAAACTATTATAACCTTGACCCGGAGAAACCCCTACAATTATTGTTTAAAAATTCTTGGTCATCCAAGACCAAGACTTTCATACAGAACACATTTTTGGTTGGAAACCTTCTGAGTCTGTGTTTGAATTTAAAATCACTACTAAAATTTTGAATTGCTACTTGGTTAATTTGATTAAGGTTGATTAACATACTATAATGTGGGAGGGACCCGGAGCACCCGGAGGTAACCCTCAATTCTTGTTTTAAAATCCTAATTTTTTAAAAAATTAACGTTTTTACAAAATATTACAATATGATGTAGTCATCCTCACTCTGAAGAGGTAATTCTAATTCGTACTTCTTAACGCGCCGCAGTGATGTGAAGACGTTTGTCACTCTTTTGATAATACGCCTCAACAAGCCAACCTTCTTAGTTTTCTTCTTAGTTGTCTTCTCAGTTATGTTGTCATTGTCGTTCTGAGTTATTTCCTGACTATTTTTATCATCGTTGTCCTCACTGTTGTCCTCCCTGTTGTCCTCACTGTTGTCCTCACTGTTGTTCGCAGTTATGTCCTCACTGCTGTTCTCAGATATTTTCTCAGGCTCCGCGTTAGCTTCTTCGTTTTGGACCTCTAATATAACAGCTGGGGCGGGGTTTGGATGTTGGAGGTCTTGTCTTGCGTTCTCCTGCTGGCTGGGAGCCTGACTACTGAGGTCCATGTGATCAATGTAACTCGTCTCAGAGGGATGGGGGGAGCTCTGAGGGAGTGCGGGACAGAACAACGGGTGTCGCAGAACCTCCTCTGGATTAATTCGGAGATCAGGATCCAGGTGCATCATCTGTTTAATCAGGTCTACCAGTACCTGCTGATCACTCTGATATCCTAACCTCTTCTGTATCACCACGTCGAGGTCATCAAGACAATTTATACGGATACATCTGTTGTCCTGAGGTAGATGTCCTGTCTTTTTTGCAAACTGTTCTGGAGTTTTGAACTGAAAGCGCTGCTGACCGGTTTTTCCTTTGAAGAAGAAGTGACCTGATTCATAACCTTGTTCTATGACATGGTCTGGAGGCTGGCCCTGGGTCTCCATGATGTACATGAGAACGTCATATTCTGAGCTCCCAGGGTACAGAGGATAGCCAAAGGCTAGATCCACAGCAATCAGACCCAGAGACCACATATCGATTGCCTCATTGAACGGTGCTAGAACGAGGACCTCTGGTGCCCTGTACCAGAGGGTCTGGACACACGTTCCAGGTTGGACTGCGGTCACAGGGAGAGCCAGGCCAAAGTCGATGATCTTGACCTTAATTGGCATCTCATGGCGGTTTACTACCATTATATTAGCAGGTTTCAGGTCTGCGTGTATGATTCCCACTGACTTGAGGTGGGACAGGGCAGTGGCCAGCTGGTGGACAATGGGCCTTACCTCTACGACCGGAAGACCACGACGGCCTTTGTCTTTGATGTACTCGTGCAGGCTCTGATCAAGGAGCTCGAAGTTAAGGCAGAGCTGCTCCTTGTTGAAGAAAAATCCATTCCACCTCACAATGTTGCAAGCGTCCGGGTCCAGACTCCGCAGTCGCTTCAGCATATCGACTTCTTCTTTCGCCTGGTGCAAAATCTCAGGCTCGTTCTTGTTGACTTTGATGGCCACTTTCTTGTTGGTTTCTTTATCGTGACATTTGGACACAAAACCAAAGGTGCCCTCACCGAGGAAAGACTCCACTGTGTAGCGGTCAGCTAGTGTGCTCCCTACAAAAATCTGCAGCTCGTTTGAAGTGTTTTCCAAAGACATTTTAACGACTGTTTTGGAGAAACTGTTTAAAACTGAGAATTAAATGTTATATAAATGTATCCTACGAAACTTTGTCTTAACTAGTTTTGATGCTGACAGTTCAGGAGTCGGCTCTGCACTGAAAGAATGTTTGCATATGGGTACATAAGAGGATTCTGGAAGGTTGTGACATCATCAAAGGTAATGTGGTTTTTCATGATGTCATCAACTTACCTACTGGTCTCCAAGGAGACCAGATGGTGAGGGACATTCTGGTCTCCTTGGAGACCAGAGTCACTTTTTTTTTTAACAAATTCAAATTTTATTTAATAAATGCAGATGTACAACCAACACAAATAGAAATTCGAACAAAATGCACAAGACATACAGAATATCAAGTTGTTGTACATACAAACAAATAAACAATAAACAGGAACGAAGGCTTATTTATTTATTTATTTTTAAATTTTTTTAAATTTATTTTTATTTTATATTTCTTACTTCAGCCTGTTGCAGTAGCTCTGAGTCTCTACTCTATATTTTGGTTCTTTTATCTTTATTTTGGCTCTTTTATCATCTTTTATCTTTATCTTTTCTTACTATCATCTTTTTGCACTACCACTGCCATTGTTTTAGCTGTGGTATATTGATGGTGGAGCTAGACATTACTGTTTTGTTTTTGGTTTTTTTTCGAACGCACGGATTCTTGCTCAAGATGGTCCTGAATTTCCCCTCTGGGGATTAATAAAGGAATATCTTATGTTCTAAATCATATTCTTTTATACTGTCAACTAAAACTAAAGCAGCGAATAATGAAAAATAGAAATTTTTAATTATTTTAACGGCTTTGACATGTAAGAGAAATTCATTATGAAACACAGTAAATCTTGGTTTTACCTTCATGAATTTTGATTTATGAATAAAACATTTTTACCAAGTATTACAAAATAATTCAACAGGGAATCATTTCTATTAGAGTTCATTAATAGTCCAAAAATAATGTCCTTTGGTAGGAAATTATTAAGAAGAGGAATCTTTGGAAAGAGCAAATCATGAATATCCAACCAAAACATTTCAGAACACATACACTGGAAAAATAAATGGTCAGTAGTTTCAACTTCATCACAAAATACACAGTTATTTGTTTCAATAAAAAAATCTCTGTTTTACCAAGGCACTGGATGGATACACACCATTCAAAATCTTAAAGTGTATTTCTTTCATTTTGGGGGTAAAGGTCATTTTAAGATTTTGGATCGCAGTTTTTTAACAGATTCTTTAGAGAATGAATGAATGAATGAATGAAGGAATGAATGAAGGAATGAATGAATGAATGAATGAATGAATGAATGAATGAATGAATGAATGGATGAATGAAGGAATGAATGAATGAATGAATGGATGAATGAAGGAATGAATGAATGAATGAAGGAAGGAATGAAGGAATGAATGAATGAATGAAGGAATGAATGAATGAATGAATGAATGAATGAATGAATGAATGAATGAATGAATGAATGAATGAATGAATGAATGAAGGAATGAATGAAGGAATGAAGGAATGAATGAATGAATGAAGGAAGGAAGGAACGAAGGAATGAATGAA
>OOFC01035898.1:0-16874 GCA_900323345.1 Pseudochromis fuscus | reverse complement strand
ACAATACGGTGCGATACGGTACAGTACGATACGGTACGGTACGATATGGTGCGATACGATACGGTACGATACGATACGGTACCGTACGATACGATACGGTACGATACGATACGGTACGATACGATACGGTACGATACGATATGGTACGATACGATACGGTACCGTACGATACAATACGGTGCGATACGGTACGGTACGATATGGTACGATACAGTACGGTGCGATACGGTACGGTACGATACGTTACGATACGATATGGAACAATACGATACGATACGGTGCAATACGATATGATACGATACGATACGGTACGATACGATACAGAACGATACGGTACAATTATGCAGTATGATACGAATGATTACATAACGATACAATAGAATAATATAAGTTACAATATGGTCCAATGCACTGATAAAATATAAGATGTTAGAACACAAGAATACAACACAATACCATTCATTACAGTTCAATAGTATCTAATATTGGATGCACTGCTGTACACTGTGAGACTACACCACACGATGGGCTACACCACAAACTGACCTTGTGCGCTCTGATCTGCTGCAGTGAGGTTTCCATTCTTCGTGGACCTCAGTCGACCTGAAGACGTCCTGAACTACACCTGCAACTTCTACCTCAACACAGAGGAGGGCGTCTCGGTGGGAGTCTGGTAGGACATCTGTGGTGTCTTGTTGTGTCCATTTCACTGCATCACTACTTGAAAACACCACATTGGGTACAGGTGGCTGCACAGTGTCCTCATGAAGCTCCACTTAAAAAAAACCTTCCAGCAGAAGTGTATTTGTTCACTCTCTCAGTCTTTGTGTCCTTTGTGTCTCACAGGCACACTCTCCCTGCCAGCCAATGGGAGGAGGCCGCCGGGAGAGGCCCTGACTGGTACCAGGAGACTCTGGGAGACGGCCGTCCTGTTATTATCTATCTCCATGGCAACGTAGGGACCAGGTGGGATGAGAGCAGCGGGATAGAGATCCTTGAATTAATCCTAATGGAGTCTAGTGGGTATTACATGACTGCTCAGGCCTCTGGTATTATCCACAGCAACAATGCATGCAGGGGGTTGTGGCTCGGAGTAAATGAGTCTGAAAGCCACTTGTTTGTTTGTATTCATTGGTGTCTTTTGATTTCTGCAGGGCCATAAATCACAGAGTAGAGCTGGTGAAGGTAAGTTTTGACAGATTCTCACCTTCCAGCTTGATGATAAAATTAATATTTTTTATTTATATTTGATGTTGTAGCTCCTGAGTGCTGCAGGATACCATGTCTTCTCTTTGGACTACAGAGGTGAGACAGTTATTGTTGTTCTGTTACACACTCATTCAACTTCCTACTACAGTAGTTTTCCTGAATTTAAAAGAAATACTCATTTACATGCTTTTGATCATACCAATACAGAAAATGATGGATCTGTTTTACTTTATAGATCATGGATAAATACAAATGATTTTCTTATTTGCTTCATGTGTAATAATGGTACACTCTAACAAATGCTGGGTTGTATTAACTCAGAACCGGATAAAATACATGTGGGGTTAATTAAACCCAGGGAGATGGGGGGTTTGCACCAGAGTATTGTGCTGTTTTCATGCTGAATTCTGTCATTGTACAAGTAATTTGTTGTACTTTTACTAGGTTACATTAACCCAGCGTGTAGTTAGTCCAATATTTACCAAGTCCTGCTGCATTTTCCTTCTGAAATTTACATCAGATTTAATTTTATAGCAGTTTCAGTTTGAACTCAAATATAAGCAACGTATCACATTTGATTGTCTAATATAATATGATAATAATATGCATGAACAAATATGATTCATGAATTCATGCATGCTCCATATAACGTGAAACATTTCCATATTTGGTTCAGGTCATTTTTATAATAAAGGTAATTAAAGGTTATCAGGATAGATTCATGATGGTGGAGCTGTAGTTACCATGTTTGTAGTTTTCTGGGTTAAAAAAGGTCAAAGACTTTTTTATTTGGCTCTAACAGTCAGTAATAGGTGAGCTGTTTGTGTCCTGTCAGTGAAGATGCAGAATTGTCTGACACAGTTTTTGACTCTAAGGTTGTAAATTTGTCCTGTGATGAGGTTTTGGAGATTCCAGTGGGGAGCCCAGTGAAGCTGGACTGACCAGCGACGCCCTCTACCTGCACCACTGGGTAAAGACACACAGCAGAGGGAGTGTGGTGTGTCTGTGGGGACACTCGCTGGGCTCTGGGTCAGTCTCTGTCTCATGTCCTCATGACAAACACTGGAGGCAGGACACAGATGTTTAAATCTTTTCTTTTTGTAGGGTGGCGACCAACACAGCTGTGAAACTACAAGAGCAAGGTGGGTTTGAGTTTCTTCACAACACACAGGAGGATGTATTTTTATGTTATTATTTTTTAATGGCTGATTAGTCATCTTCAACACTGTGTGGGCAGATACAGGCTGCACATGACTGACATCTCCCTCAGTCTCTGTTTATTTGTGGAGTCAGGTGAACAAACTGAACGAGAGATTTTCACACTTCACAGCAGAATTTTAAAAAAGAAATAATATTCAGACTTTTATTTACCTGCTTCAGTTCATGTCGACCACAGACCACAGACCTGCTGGTTTGGGGACTGTGATCCTGATCCAGGAGTTTGGTATCTGAAAGTGGCCATGTTGTTTGGAGCAGGAAATGACCATTTTTCCATGTGATGATTCGTCCATTTTTGTAAACTGTCTCTGGTGGTGACTCAGATGATTTACTGCAACACAACAGGAAGTGCAGAGAGCTCCAGAGTGGAAAGAGTTAATGATGTTAATAAGAACTGTGCTTCAGATGATAGAACATAAGATACAATTTAACATCATCAGATGCAGACAACTGTTTGAATTAGTATGAAACTCATATAACTGGGCAGTGGATTTACTGCACAATAATCAAAGCAATAAAACAACAGCAGCTTCATAAAATAAAAAAAGCAATAAAACAGAATAATCTCAGATGCAATAATAAATAATCCAGCGATGGTGGACGTCCCCCTGTCCCCCCCTTGTGGCTGCATCTATAATGAGTTTTATACAAACAGACCCTTCACTGAGGACGTCTGCAGAGTCCCCACCTGAGCACAGACCTGTCCATGCACTGAGGATGTCTGCAGAGTCCCCACCTGAGCACAGACCTGTCCATGCACTGAGGACGTCTGCAGAGTCCCCACCTGAGCACAGACCTGTCCATGCAGTGAGGACGTCTGCAGAGTCCCCACCTGAGCACATGTCTAATCAGCAGCACTGAGAACACCTGAACAGATGCAGGTGACTGAAACTCGTCCCTGAGTCCCTGCAGACTGCTCCACAGTCCAGCATGTTGGTGTCATGTATCGACCACAGATCCCCGACCATCTGTTTTCCACTGAGTTTCATCAGTATTTGTACTTCACTGTGTTGCTCTCAGGCTCTGCCGTCGATGCTTTGATCCTTGAAGCTCCCTACACCAGAATAGGAGACGTGGTCGTCGGCCACCCGCTCACTCAGGTGAGGTCAGCTGATCCCTCGGGCTGTTTACCACCAACTCCACCAAAACACAGCTGGACTCATTCTGCCTCTTTTCACAGGAACACTGTGTACAAATACTCAGGCATGTACTGCTCCTGAGGAAAATTACAAACTAATCACAGGGCATGTTTTAATTGGACAGGACTGGGGAAACAGAGATGACCACTGAAGCGTCACAGTTTATGTTTTACTTCACACATCCTGTTTATTCTCAGCTGCTAATGAGGCTGTGGTTTTATAAAGTTTAACTACTTTAATAAAGCCACAACAAATGTACTTATTGTGTATTTAAATCATGTAACACTCAACACTTGGTGAAACTAACATCTCTTATTATTGGTTTGATGACATAATCATCAGATCTAATAAAGTCAACATGAAAACCTGGATCTAATATCTTTGTTCCTCCTGAGACACATTCATAAAGTCGACTGATGTTTGTCGTGCAGACGTCTGTGCTCTGCAGTATTTGTGGTATTACAGTACACAGGATATTGCAGCATATTTCTGCTTCATCTTTTCCTCCAGATGTACATGATCCTTCCAGGATTTGAGAGTTTGCTGTGGAGCGTCCTGGAGAGGATCAGCATCCAGTTTGCTAACGATGAAAAGTGAGTGAATAACACAGACTGTTGATAGATGGATGAAGCTAACGTGATGTCACCTGCTGGTCTGTGGAATCCATCCAGTTTGGTGTTTGAACATGTTGGTTGTTTGGAGCAGGAAGTGACCATATTTGGATATGAAGGGAGGAGTCAGGAGGCGGGTCTGACCTTTGAACCTGGGATGAGACTGGAGTTCAGGTCGAGTCTCATTGGATTGTACTGACTGAGTCTTTCAGGTCAATTTGAAGTCAGTTCTTTGGAGCCACCATCTAGTGGCCGTTGGTGGTATTGCAGGTTTTTTTTAGCAGTTTTGCATTGGCCTAATTTTTTTTTAGATTTAGTTGCTTCATCCATTTTTATTCACAGTCTGTGCTCGATAAGTAGAAGAAACAATCTATTTTATCTTCATTTATTAGGAAATTCCAAAGTTTTCTAAAGCCATCAGAGAACATGATGAAATATTCACCTCATGTCTTCTGTGGTGCATCGTTTGGATAAAAATGATATTAACTCCATCTCTGACTGAATATTTTGTTACTAATTCTCTGTAGCTTGCAGACATTGACCAGTCCACTCCTCATTCTCCACGCAGAGGACGACCATGTTGTTCCTCATCACATGGGTCAGAAGGTGCAGAACAGCCTGGACACTCTTCTTCTACATTTAGACAATTTCCTGCAGGACGTTGCTGCATTCCTCCTGAAATACTTTGTATTTATTTTTTACTTTGTCTTGTCTGCAGCTGCACCAGATCTCACTGCAGGCTCAGAGCAAACTCAACACAGCTGTTCACGTCCAGATGATCTATGAAGCAAACCTCGGCTTCTCGCACAACAACATCTACCTGGATCCCAATCTGCCAGATGTGGTCAGGTCAGTCATTAATTACACAGAACTCACAACTGAGGTTTTTTGTGTTTTTATTAACAGTTGTGTGTCTTTCTGCTGTTAAACCAAAATGAATTCATCTCTTTTTGTTGCAGGAAGTTTCTAGACAGTAGAGACAATGACTGATGTGAAATAATCTCCAGGAGATTCAACACAAAACGAACACAAACTGAAACAAAGCACTTCACATTTTACAATAAAAAAAAAAAAACTGCTGTAGTTAGTTTGTATTTTTCTGTAACTGCTGAAAATGTGAATAAACTGTAGAAATGTTTTGGAGTATCGTCATGTTTGTCTGTCAGCACATCCACACAGGAAGTGGGATGCAATAAAAAAACTCTAAAAGCTCCTGAACCCTCCAGGAAACGTTGGATCAGAGCAGAATATACTGAGATGCTCTGCACAGTGACGTGTGGTGTGTGTGTCTGTGCTGAACTGTAACAGGCTCTGATGCTTCCACAGTAAAAACAAAACTTGTTTCTAAAACCACCCCTAGAAAAAGTTCAGTGTTACTTCAGTGGATAAGCTGTAAACTGGTCGATCACATTTTCTTCAGAGCTCTGGCGGTTTCCTCGATGGCCTCTCGGGGCTCACTGGGGGGCGGGATCTTCAGGTCGGTCGGCTCCACCCCCCACACCTCGGTGGCGTACTCTGCGATGGTTCTGTCGCTAGAGAACTTTCCTGTCGCGGCGATGTTCCTGATCACCATCTTCGTCCACTCCTTTGGATTCTTTCACAGGAAATGACATCACAGTTTTAGCGTTTGTTTATATTTACTGCTGCAACAGGTTTACCTTGTTGGTTTATTAGACTCCAGCAGAGCTGTTTATAGAAACGGACGAAACAACCAGGAATCAAAGTGAAGGCAATGCAAAAAAGTGTAATACCACCAACGGCCACTAGAGGTCGACTCCAACTGACCTCAACTTAAAAATCTTCATTTTCAATCAGAAATACTAAACAGTTAAGGGCGGGGTTAGTGTGATTGACAGGTGGTCCATCTGAAAATCATTTGGAGATATCAGGCTGAGAGAAGGGGAGGAGTTAGGGGCGGGGTTAGTTTGACAGCTCTGAACTCCACTCTCATCCACACTGGACAGTGTCCTCGGGTTCAAGAGTCAGACCCGCCTCCTGACTCCTCCCTTCATATCCAAATATGGCCACTTCCTGCTCCAAACAACCAACATGACCACGTTCAGATACCAAACTACCACCAAGTTTAACTTCATACATAAACAGTCATAATATTTCTTTATTCTGACTATTTTCTTGCTTTAATCTTGATATAACTCTGAGTAATTATTTCAAATGTAACTTATGAGTCATGCTTTACATGTTTCTATTGAGCATTTATTAATAGCATAGTGCAGGGTGGTGCAAAAACAAGCACTAAATGTCTCTATAGTTTAATGCAGTTGTTTAACTGTATTATAAGCACTTATGAAAGATATAAAAAGTATTTGTATAATGATTGTAGATAGTTAATTGGAAAAACAAAGAAACAGAAAAGGAAAGAAAAAGAAATCTGATCAATAAACATGGTGCGTCTGATGTTACCTGATAGAGTTTGCTGACTTTTTCTTGGCATCTCACGTAGTCCTCGAAGTCCGCAAACACCTTGAAACTGCAGATACACAAGCAGAGTTAAATATCCAACACAAATCAATGAGTCCACAACCTGAACTCAGCAAAGAGGCTGAAGCGGTGACTCACCGGTCGTGTTTGAAGAGCATGTTGGTGAGGTCTTTGAACATGTCTGGATTTTTGGGGCAGAAGAACCCGCTGGTGATCTGATCCATCACTTGTTTCAGCTCAGGAAGCTTCTTGTAGTACGACATGGCATCGTAACTAACAAACAACCGATGAAAGGAAGATGTAACAAGACAAAATCATTAATAAAAAACATGTATGACCTATGAAAGAAGACTCCTTTACCCCGTTTTGTCCATTTCAGCTACGTCCTCCACCCTCATGCCGAAGATGAAGAGGTTCTCCTCTCCGGCCTCCTCGGCCATCTCCACGTTGGCTCCGTCCATGGTGCCGATGGTCAGAGCTCCGTTCAGCATGAACTTCATGTTTCCTGTTCCTGAAGCCTCTGTCCCAGCGGTGGAGATCTGCTCTGACAGATCTGTGGCAGGAATCACTGAGGAGCAGCAGAGTCAGAGTCAGTCATCTCCCTTTCATGTGACTGAATGTTTCCTTTCAAACAGATGAACAGAGGAGGAAACGACACCTTTCTCTGCCAGAGACACTCTGTAGTTCTCCAGGAAGATCACCCTCAGCTTGTTTCCCACCACCGGGTCGTGGTTCACCACATCAGCCACGGCGGTGATGAGCTTGATGATCATCTTTGCCATGTGATACCCAGGTGCAGCCTGCAGGGGGCAACAATGTATGGCTGTCAAACAGAAAGTGTTTTACCCTCCTCACTTCAGAGCTGTTTGCTGCACATCAGCTGTTACCTTTCCACCGATGATCACTGTTCGTGGAACAAACGGAGCCGTCGGGTTCTTCCTGATGCCTGAGGAGCAAAAACAAACAATTACATCTGCATCCAGGACTTTTCTGCACCACTACCGTTCATTTTGTCCTGAACCAGCTGTAAACCCTGTGATGTATCTCTCAGTATCAGCTCCCTGCTCGTTGGTGGGAAACATGCTGGACAAAGGGTTTTGCAGCATGTTGCACAGAGCAAAGTGCAGGTTCATGTTGTATCACAGCCTCTCCTCTGGTTTGGATGCAGCATTCCTCCTGTTTGTTTGAACTTGCTTTGGGCCACATGTCAGACTGTGTCATGTGACCGATCGCTCACAGAGACACAGACCTGCTGTGACACCGTCCTGCACACACTAATAATCAGACATGAGAGCCGGACGTACGGTTGTACATGACGATGATGTGCAGACAGTTGAGGAGCTGCCGCTTGTACTCGTGGATCCTCTTCACGTGCACGTCAAACATGGAGGACGGGTTTATCTTCACCCTGTACTCCTTCTCCAGGTACTGGGCGAACTTCACCTTGTTGTCCTGTGAGGAAAGGAGAAAATATGTAACTTGAAAACAAAGGAGTCGTTCAGCTGCTGAATCACAGGCGAGTCCTGTCTGGACGGGTCTGAAGCTGCAATGTTGCAACGCACAGCTTCATCAGACTGAACGCCTCAGCCTGCTGCAACGTGCACAAACAATAAAACACAGAGAGGTGTAATTTTCCATTCAGATGCATGGATTATGCAAACATGCACACAGTGACTGATGCAGTTTATCAGCACATGAGCCTTCAGATCAGGTCAATCTGTTGAGAGGGTCTTGTTATTGACTTTGTTTGAATCCACAACAGCTTCTTGTGAACAAAACAAACGTGATGTGGATGTTTACGTGACTGATACACTGTGACACATGATCCTTTTACACACTCATGACACCAGGTGTGTGAGCAGCAACTGTTGAGGTGCAGATAGTGGGACTGCTTTACATACAGCTCCTGCAGTCCAGTGGTTTCCAGAATAAAGGTCACGGCCTCCTAAAGGTCACATCAGGAGCAGGAAATAAGACAAACTCTTCTGCAGCATGAAAAACAGTGAAAAGGTTGGAAACTACTGGCTTAAAATTTACTTTGTGTGTTTTATAAACTTATGTTGATGTGTTTTTTTGTGACTCCTGAGCTGCTTAGCTGACACCTGTTGGTTTGAGGAGAGTTTGGTATCGGAACGTGGCCATGTTGGTTGTTTGGAGCAGGAAGTGACCATATTTGGATATGTAGGGAGGAGTGAGGAGGCGGGGCTGACCTTTGAACCTGGACTGGATCAAACTAACCACACCCCTACGTCTAATCTTAATGATGTGTGACCACAGAGAAGAGTTTTTTAGACCCAGCCTCTAGTGGCCGTTGCTGGTATTGCACCTTTTTGCACTTCTATTGCACCAGTAGCTTCCTTTATTTCTTCATATAGTCTTTGGTAACTACAGTGTACTCAAGTGAAGTAGAACTACCTGAAAACTGTATTTAGTACTTGAGTAAATGTCCTTTTCACGCTACCTGTTTGACTTTGGAGACGTCCCGGATGAAAGCAGCGTCGTCCACAAAGTCCTTCAGCTTCTGCAGCTGACTGAGGTCCTTCACATAATCCTCCCCGATGACCTAAAAGACACGTGTACGATACAACGTGAACGACCCAGCTGGCAGCGTGAAGTTCATCTCACATGTATAAATATATATGTTTGGATAAAACTGAAGGAGCTCTGCTGAGATTCAATCCCTCGCCAGCTGGAGAGTGTGTGCACAGATTCAGCCTGAGTCTGAGTCTTAAAGCCGACACAGTGAGCTGGCACTCGCTGCTGTTTTCACTGCAGTGCACAGACCTCAGCGATCAGCTCGGCCAGCCCCGGGTTACACAGCAGCAGCCAGCGTCTGGGAGTGATGCCGTTGGTTTTGTTCTGGAACTTGTCTGGTTCCAGTTCACTGAAGTTACGAAAGCTGCAGAAGAAAAGCAGGAAACAGGAGCATCACGGATTAAATCATCAAACACTTTTTATCTGGTTTATCTGTTTAAACTTAAAGTGTGTGCTGCAAACTCCAGATTTAGATATTTACCAGAGGACAGATGAAGTAACAGTTCACACAGATATTACAGTAACCACTTGTACTTGGTGATGATGAAGTAATTTAAACTCAATCAGGAGACACTTTAAATTTTCAGTAATTTCTTAATGATTTCAACAACACAATAATATTCATACATATTTATTTATTATTCATATTTATTAATCTTTTATTCATATTGTGTCTATTTTCTGTTGTTTTGTTTGTCTACTTTCTATTTTTAGATTCATTTTTTCCAAACTTCAAACTTTCTTGTTGTTTGAACATCGTCAGTGTTACAGTTTGTTCAGTTTATTCTACAGTTTTTTTTATCACTTCATTTTCATAATGTAACTAAAACCACAGAGGGATCAGAGGAGACCTGAGTGGTGGACAGTAACGGAGTGCATTTACTTGAGTATCTGTACTTTACTTGAGTATTTGTTTTTTGGAAACTTTTATTTTCACTCCGCTACATTTCAAAGACAAATATTGTACTTTGGACTCCACTACATTCCCAGGAAGTGTGTGGTTACTTACTTTATATACAGTCTATGCTGCAATGTGTCTCAACGAGTTTGTCCAGGTAGAGTTACCGTAGCTCGTGCGCAAATCGGCAGGAAGTGACCGACAGCGTAACCGAACAATATAGAGGGAAGACAGGAAACAGCACGGTTTGGTCGTTTTTCTTTAAAGGCTAAACAGCATGTTAGCATGTTAGCCTCTCGATGGGAAATTTGAAAACAACAAAGCAAAACCGAACAGTCACCAACAAAGTATTATACACACTCTGCAGGAAGGAGTTTTCTTTTCATCGAAGCCCTTTCAGATTAAAACACCACATTAACAGGAAGTACAAGTTAGTCGGGGATTGACTCGGGCACTGAGAACAATACAGCAATGTACTGATATTAGAAAATGTACTTTTACTTTGTACTTTGAATATTTAAGTATTTTTATTTTTATATTGAAGTATTTTAACTTGAGTAACATTTTGACCAAGTAACTTTTATTTGTAGTTGAGTAAGATTTGACCATGAGTATCAGTACTTTGACTCGAGTACTGAAGTTGATACTTTGTCCACCACTGCCTGTGATGCAGGAAACTGTTTGTAAAATGGTAAAAACTACTCTATTCATTATTTGTGGTGCAGCCATTAAAACAACACACTGCTCCTTCACTGTTCAAAGAGTGTTTCTGTGTCTTTGTGTTTGTGTGCGTTTCATCACACAGTTGTTGTTTGTTTGCGTAACATGAGTGATGATTCAACCCTGTGGTAACATGAGGCCGTTCTGCTGCTGCTGGTCTGAGTCTCTGAGCGTTGGTTTGTGAACTTTTTGTCTCTGATGATGAAACTTGCTGCTGCTTTTACTCACGTTGTTCAAAGTGTTTCCTTGATCTGACTTTATGATCTGACTGCAGCAGCTGTTTGACCTTCATCGTATTTCTACCCTCGTCAGCGGGAGACTCACACGTCAGTCTTGATGATGTTGGAGTGTATCTCAGCGACACCGTTGACGGCGTGAGATCCCACAATGCACAGGTGCGCCATGTTCACCCTCTTACATCCGTCCTCTTCAATCAGAGACATTGTCCTCAGTTTGTCCATGTCCCCTGGAAACAGAGCTGCAATTTTCTGCAGACAAGACAGTGTAAACACAACAAAAAGCTGTTTGAAAAAAAATAAAATGTTGGATCAAACAACACAATCTTGCAGAAAAACAATCAAATGTTGGATATTGACCCAGTTCTGAGTAAAAACAACACAGTCTTTTTTACAGTGTACATTTCCCTCTCGTGACCTCACAGGATGAAGCAGGAAGCAGGAAACTTCAGCTTAAGTTCCAGGTTGTCACCACCATGATGCTGGTTTACTTATCACCATGGTAACTGATGCTACCAACCTAACCTGCTCCTGAGCAGATAAGAGACAAACACGTAGAACAGCTCCACCCACCGACCAATCAGAGATGGAGGAAACACCTCCACTGATCAGATAAGGTCTCTGAACCAGGACGGAGGAAGGTTTTCTGTCCCCGCTGCAGTGTACCTACATCCAGGTGGATCTGGTTGATCTGGTAGATGATCTGCAGGTGTCTGGGCAGGAGGTTCTCCATCAGCTCCACAGGCCAGCGCTCCAGAGCCTCTGGGAGGACGGTGTGGTTGGTGTAGGCGAAGGTGCGTCTGGTGAGATCCCAGGCCTGCAGAGGAGGACGGACTTTAGTTTTTGTTTTGTTCATCACACACTCAGCTGATTAAAAACTCTTTGCTACTTCCTCCCCATCACCAGACGCTCTCTGCCTCCTGGATGTTTCTCCTAAACCTGGCAACAGAAACTTTCCCTGCGAACATGATGCAACACTGAGGAGTTTGCTTCATCCGTCACACTCTGTGGTTTTCACTCCCTGTTTGCTTCCTGCTCGTCACTCTTAATCAGCGAATTAAAACCCTCCCACGCACCGTGTCCCAGTCGAGTTTCTCAATGTCCACAAAGATCCTCATCAGCTCGGGGATGGCCATGGCCGGGTGGGTGTCGTTCAGCTGGATGGCGACCTGGGAAAACACCACATCCTGAATTCACCTCCTGAAGGTGACGCTCACAGTATTTATCTGGAGGTGGCTCCAGTTTTTACAGTGAGGTGACACTGAGCCTCTGTGCTTAAGGCAGAATATCTTCCAAAATCTTCTTCCCTGTAGGAGGCAGGAATCAGATTACTAATAACTCTGAATATGTAAATGAGTAAATCCTGCTTTTAGCCTGTTCTCTGAGTGAGGAGAGTTGTGCAACCGACAGGTTAAACAGGGTCAGCAGGAGTCTTTAAATTCCCTTTACTGAAGGACACATATTGCATAATGTGTCATGTCTTTGCACAATCACACGGTGTGTCTGCTCTGATGTGGCTGCAATCAGTGTGGTTTGTGTTGCTGCTGCAGGTTTGTGTAGAAACACCAAGTTGCTACCAGCCAGTGATGGAAGTTACCAAACGAGATGAAGTGAGGTAATAACCATCACACCCACTGCAACACACACACCACTTCACCTTTCCCAGTTGGTCCAGACTTCAGCAGCAGCAGCCGACACAGAGACACCACAGCAGCACAGAAATAAACTGTGTTCAGCTTACTTTCTCTGGGAAGCTCTCGAAGGAGGTGCGACCGGGGACGCCCTTCTTGGTGGTCTTGAAGCGGCGGATGATGTCTTGGAGTGTGGCCGCCACCACGAAGTACTCCTGCTTCAGACGCAGCTCTTTACCCTCAAAGAACTGAACATGGGAGCAGCATCCAGCATTAGAGACACAGCAGCAAACATCCTGTGCAGTAGATTGAAATGCTGAATTGAAGCCTACGTTGTCATTTGGGTAGAGCACACGGGAGATGTTCTCCGCCAGGTTCCTGTCCAGAACAGCCTGGATGTAATCTCCAACATTAACTACAGACACAGAAAGTTTGATGTTAGTATTAAAGGATGAAAAGTGCAGAAGTGGCTGATGTGTTTGGTGATTTTTGAAATGACAACTTGTTGCACGTCCACCACAGTTGCAGCAGCTTCCTTCAGTTGTGTCGCAAAACCTGATTTTTCTGAAGTAAAGCTTCCTGCAGCACTCACAGTCTCTCAGGTTGAAGTCGTTGGGGGCGCGGGCCGACCACAGCCTCATGGTGTTCACCGTGTTGTTCATGTAGCCGGGGATGGGTGTGTCGTAGGGCATCGCCAGGACAACCTGCACAGAGAAAACACAAAGTCACTGCAGCTTCTCAAGTCATTTAAATAACGTGCTGATGGAGACTGATCATTCAGCATCAGTACCTGAGTGTCCACCCATTTGGGACCGGCCTCCGTCTCCTCCACTCGTCCATAGAAGTGAACGGGCAGCATGTACTCGGGCCGAGCCTTCTCCCAGGGGTTCCCGTGTCTCAGCCAATCATCAGCCTCCTCCACCTACAGTAAGGGGGAAGATTAAGTCCAGGGTTCAGGACAGAAGACACAGTGACACCAGACCTCAGCCTCTTCTTTATGCTGCAGCTTTATGGAGGTTGTAGAGTTTCTAACTGCACCAATGATGTACAGCAACAAATAACAGAACAACAGGAGGGATTTATCTTCAGAGGGAAGTATCAATTTAAACAATCAGAGGGTGAGAACCAGCAGGAGAGGGATCAGTGTGATGGTTTACTGACTGAGACAAAGTAACGTCCACGTATGTTCAGAAACATGCACAAAAACATGACATTCACATAGTAGACGGGTGTAGAAGGGTCTAAAATTGTGACATAATTGGTCATGATGAATACAAGTAATTATTCATATTCTAAGATATAATAAAATTCAGTGAAGGTTTAGAGAGAAACAAACCTTTTGATGTGTGTGTGTTTCAGGAATTTTCTTTGTTTTGTAAAATGTTATTTTTTGATGCACATATTGAAATAAACTCCTTCAATCCAGTGAAGCTGCAGGTGAGAACCCGAGTGACCTTCTTCCTGTGAAGTCATCACAGTGTTTGATCTACTATTGAATCATGCAGGTCAAAGGTCAGATGTGCAGGTTCATCCACCTCTGTGAAAACCACTGTTTCCAGCTCAGTGTTCAGACTCAGAGGCTGAAGTGCAAACAAGCAGCAGGATCCCAAAGGTCAACAACCTTCAGTTTTCTGTCTCTTATCACCAGAGACACGATGTTTATTTTGTTTTTTTCATCTGGACTCGACCGGCGGCAGCTCCCGACAGACACCGGCAGCACTGCAGCTGAAGGAGGCCGACCACGAGCTGCTTCCTGTTAATGATTCACTGCTAATGTATTCTGACCTAATTCCTTTCTACTTTGGCCTCAGTCGACTTTGAGAAGAGGATCCTGGTTTTCAGAGCAGGGAGATAAGAGGGAGACGTTGTGGCGGAGCTTCAGCGAGACCTAATTATTTCAATCAAAAGAAACTTTTTCTTGAAATCGAGATAAAAGGAGAAGTGGAGCTGCTGTTACCTGCCAGCCGTCTCTTATCTTCTGGTTAAAGATCCCATATTCATATCGAATGCCGTAACCGTACGCTGCCAGGCCCAGGGTGGCCATCGAGTCCAGGAAACAAGCTGTGTGCACAAATCAGAAAATGACAACCATGAACTCTGTGGTGCTGGTGTCTGATGGAGAGCTGCCAACACACAGAGCACAGCAGCGTTGCAGGATTGAGTTTCAAGCTTTTGTGCATTGAAAGCAGCAACTTTGTGTCCTGCATCCTTCTCTCAGAGGAGTGTTTGTACAGTAAAACCTGTCTCCCTGACCTGCCAGTCGGCCCAGACCTCCGTTCCCCAGCCCTGCATCCTCCTCCATCTCCTCCAGCTCCTCCATGTCCAGGCCGAGCTGCAGCACAGCGATAACAAAACAGCACAGTCATCGTGAGTGTTCAGAGTGAATCCTTTGTTGCTGCAGTTTGTTTGGAGGTGGAGTGTGACCTGGTAGATGGCTTCATCGCAGGCGTTCTGCAGACCCAGGTTGATCATGGTGTTCTGCAGCGTCCTGCCCATGTAGAACTCCAGGGACAGATAATACACCCTCTGCACACGACACACAAACCATTTCTCTTATTTTCACATGTTTATTCAATCAAACAGGAAGTAAACATTCATGCTAACACTGGTGCAGCAGGAAGTGAATGACCACGGAGCAGGTTAGTGTTTCCTGCTCCTACAACCAGCACCTCCATGTGCTCTGAAGGTTCCTATTGAAAAACAGTCACATCAACACTCTTCAGACTGACTCTGTGGAAACACACCAGGCCTGCAGACACTGGGATGACTTGTCCGGACCTGTACACTGTGGTGCACGGAAAACTTTGCAGGAAACTGTATTTTCACCAACACACTGTGAACTTGTGCTGGGTGTGTTTTGCAGTTTGAAGGTGAGGCTGAAAGTTTTTACCTTGGGGTCTGCTTCATAGTAAAACTGCTGTGTTCTGATCCATCTCCCCACCAGGTGATCCCTCACAGTGTGTGCCAGGGCAAAGTAATAATCTCTGGGTGTTGCAATGTTTCTGTCTTTGACCAGAGTGAAGTGCAGGTGACGGTTGAAGCCCTTCTTCAGCTCGGCCACGTTCTCCACCCCCACGATGCCCCTGATGCTGATCTGCTTGCGTTTCTCCTGGTCGGTGAGAGGCGTCGCCATCCTGCTGCTGCTGCTCTGTCCCGGGTCCCGTGCGTCCTGCTGCTGGGTGGAAGTGGAGCTGAAGGTAACAGGGAGGCAGCTTTCATAGCAGCAGTCTCCTCCTCAGGAAGCTTCTGATTGGTGGGAGCAGGGGGAGGGACTTCCCTGTCCCGCCCCCTGCTCAGCTGAACCACACAGGAACAGCTCACACACAGGAGCTGCTGTTTACTCTCTGACATCACTGCACAGGACATGAATTTATATTTCCACACAGGCTTGAGTAACATGAGTGTCACTAAATATACTGATTTTATAGTTTGTCAAGTTACAAAATGATGCAAAAAAGCAGAAAATTCTGACTCTTCTGTTGTATTTAATTTAATATTCAATAATTTAAAAAACTCTTTATAATATTTACTGGCCTAAAAATAATATATAATCATATTATTTTCCACTTTTGCTGAGTGAATAAAAAACATAAAATATTCACATTCTTGCCAGTTTGTTTACATGTTACTGTGGTTTTAATGGAATTTATATATATATATTAAAAACTAAACAGGAAGTAGAATAAACAGGGATAGATAGATAGATAGATAGATAGATAGATAGATAGATAGATAGATAGATAGATAGATAGATAGATAGATAGATAGATGGATGATGGATGGATGATGGATGGATGGATGGATGGATGATTGATGGATGGATGGATGATGGATGGATGGATGGATGGATGATGGATGATGGATGGATGGATGATGGATGGAGGATGGATGGATGATGGATGGATGGATGGGGGATGGATGGATGGATGATTGATGGATGATGTATGGATGATTGATGGATGGATGGATGGATGGATGGATGGATGGATGGATGATGGATGATTGATGGATGGATGGATGGATGGATGATTGATGGATGATGGATGGATGATTGATGGATGGATGGGGGATGGATGGATGGATGGATGGATGGATGATGGATGATTGATGGATGGATGGATGGATGGATGATTGATGGATGATGGATGGCGTTTTCACCTCTTACTATCATCCAGAAATGATCGCAGAGATGTGTGAGCGAGACGTCCTCTTTTAAACCTGCATCATCACCTCACCTG
>OOFC01035868.1:4466-16665 GCA_900323345.1 Pseudochromis fuscus | reverse complement strand
TCTCATATCTTATTTCTTCTCATCTCATCTTATCGTATTTTATTTCTTTTCATCTCATCTAATCTTATTGTATCTTATTTCTTCTCATCTCATCTCATTTCTTCTCATCTCATCTCATCTTATCGCATCTTATTTCTTCTCATCTCATCTCATCTCATTTCTTCTCATCTCATCTCATTTCGTCTCATCTCATCTTATCGTATTTTATTTCTTCTCATCTCATCTCATCTCATCTTATCTTATTTCTTCTAATCTCATCTTATCGTATCTTATTTCTTCTCATCTCATCCCATCTCATCTTATTTCTTCTCTTCTCATCTTATTTCTTCTTATCCCATCTCATCTCATCATACAAAATTTGTGAAAACTCATTGACTCCTAAAAACAACATCATTTACACAGGATTCAGAAGCAGCTTGAAAGCAAATAAACATCATTGTTTTTGTTTGTTTGTTTCTATTGGTGACATCTGAAATTTGAAGCACACAGTCATGAGTACAAAAAGCATCACACAGGTCTGTCATCAGCTGTCACTGGGAAGCAAAATAAAAGCCGAGCCACCTGAGAAGCGGGTCTGTAGCATTTCTATAACTCAGCCAGTGATGAAGTGATTAACATGGCACACAGGATGCCAACAAACAGGTCCGCTGTGGACGGGCTGCATTACACAGCTGCTTGTTAATCAAACTGGGGCTGCTGTTGGATTAGCGATTTAATTTGCTCCCCGGGGAACTAATTAAAGTGAACATCAGTGGGTGACCACCATTCATCTCAAATGAAAGATGCCCCGATAATTTTAAAGGAAAAGTCTGGTTGGCAGATAACAATATGTCAGACCAAGCTCATTTGTTCCTGCTGGGCTTTGTAGTTTTTAGGAGTCAAACAGGTGTAAATAATCCACTCACTGAGGGACTGGTTTCAGCTGTGGACTGATACTGCAGACTGACTATACCTACTGTAGTGCATTGTTATGTATTAAAATGATGTATGTCCTTTTTTTAAGTAAAGGACCCAGGAAGACTTGTTGTTACCTGGGTAACAATTAATGGAAATCCATTTTAATCAAATAAACAAATAAACAAATGAGTTTGGAATAAACCCCAGAGACATGTTTAGTGGAACAAATGCAACAGTGTGGTTCAGTGATGTGTTTGTTATGAAGTGGAGGATCTGCCAGGCTGTGGCCACACAAACCAGACTTAGAAAAACTCACTGTTGGTTTTGGATCGCTCAAAACTGTGGATATCAGAGAGTCTCCCACAAAGGCCGAGCTGAGGAGTGGACAGAAATTGTTGCAGTCCACCCCGGTGCTACGTAAGGACTAAACCTAACCTTTACAAAAGACATTATTGAATTGAATTGAATTGAATTGAATTACTTTCTTTGTAATTTTTCCACACAGAAAAAACAAAATTATGTTTCTCCTGCTTAAGGAGGAGTGGCCTCGCTGCAATAGGAGTCGCGCCACCATAATCCCAAAAATGTTGTAATAATGCTCTCTGTGTGATATTAGCCACAGAATGGATGATGAAATCTATAGACCTCATCATGGAATCTAGTTTCTGTGAAGACACTGTGCAAATAGTAACAGTATTTTATATAATGAATACCTCTGTTGAATCAGCCATGCCCCATGTTGGGAGCATTTCTTAAAGGATTGTTCTCATCTTATCTCATCTCATATTATTTCTTCTCATCTTATCTCATCTTGTCTTATTTCTTCTCATCTCATCTTATCTTATTTCTTCTCAGCTCATCGCATCTTATCTCATCTTATTTCTTTTCATCTCATCTCATCTCATCTCATCTTATTTCTTCTCATCTTATCTCATCTCATATTATTTCTTCTCATCTCATCTCATCTTATTTCTTCTCATCTCATCTCATCTTATTTCTTTTCATCTCATCTAATCTCATCTCATCTTATCTCATCTCATGTCATCTCATCTTATATTATTTCTTCTCATCTCATCTTATTTCTTCTCATCTTATCTCATCTCATGTCATTTCATCTCATCTCATTTCTTCTCATCTCATGTCATCTCATCTTATTTCTTCTCATCTTATCTCATCTCATCTTATTTCTTCTCATCTTATCTCATCTCATCTTATCTTATTTCTTCTCAGCTCATCGCATCTCATCTCATCCTACAAAATGTGTGAAAACTCAGGCCTACTTGCGCAGTATTGGACAGAGTTGGAGACTGATCCTGCATCCAGCCTGTGGTGTTTTTTTAACTCACTGTTATTGTGCGCTTGGAGAATATTTCTCCTTCCTCTTCCTCCTTCAGCCATTTTCACCTCTTAAAAGTCTTTCACCTTAGGAGCTCTCCTAACAGCAAAGATTCTTTATGAAAACCTTTTATCTTAACAAGGATTTAGTCTTAACTTTAAGGGGGAAAGTCATGTTTCTAAGATTTTCTTTGTACTGGGAATATTTATGAATACAGCCACAGGGGCCATTCAGATCCTTTATTGTTTTTAATATAAAAAGAGGAGTGTCAGCACATATTGTTACACATGCATGTGATTTCATCCACTAAGTAACATTGTATTATTCTGTGCAGGCCCAGTTAAACTGGACATGTCTCTACTGACAGCACCTGTTTCTAACAGGATTACAGGATTACAAGATTTCTCTCAAAGGTTTGATTAGTACAAAAAATATATATTTATCATCAAAATGTCTAAATACTAAACACAGTAATTGTTCACTACAATATGACATGAGACTCACACATGTTAAAAGGTTTTTATTGGAGGCATCAGAAAATATTAAAGGAAGGTTTGATATTTGAAGGACTATATTTATTTGGATTGTTATTTTTTATTAGCAAGAGTTGAGTGAAATATATGTAAATTTGATGTAACTGCCCAGCAGGCTGTGAGCTTTGCACAAATACTGGAAACAGTGGGAACCAGTTGGCCTCGGTCTGTCCATCGGTATTAAGACTCTTCCTACCAGCACCTCTGAACCTCATCAGTTTACATTCTGTGTGTCGTTTGTTTAATCGGCTCAAAAACTGTTGAATAAAAATGATAATTTGCAGTTTCATGGGGGTTGTGTGCAGGAACGGTTGCCAGGAAGATAATGGTCTTCGCCAAGACATGGTCTGGAAATGATCGCAGAGATTTAGTTACACTTGGACAGAGTCACGTCTTTGTTTTTGTGCTAAGCTAAGCTAACTGTACAGATCCTATAAGTCACAGCAGTGCAGTGAAGGGAGGACTGTCTCTTTTATCTCTGTGTTGCTGAGTGTGGCTGTTCTTATATTTACATTTTGCATTGTGCCTTTATGTTACCAGTGTACTGAAACATAATGTACATTTTAATGTTGCATCCTGTTCACAGATACACAACAAGGTCAACAAAGTGATCATTTAAACCACAGCAGCTCTTTTTCTGTGTAGAATAAATTATAACAACAGGTGTATTATTTCCATCTGACATAAACAGGAAGCACCAGAAACGGGTTTAACTGTAACTCTTGATTCAACATTACCATCCTATGTGTGATTGTATGGCATTATCATGTCTACTTTTATAACACAGTCCATTCATACTAATTATTTTAATGCAGAAAAAAACAATTTTACTTTGTTCTGTGCATTTTTATTACATTAACCTAAATTGTGCACAGACTGTGAAACATAACATCTATTTATGTGGGCGGCTGTGGCTAAGGTGGTAGAGCGGGTCACCTGTGAATTGTAAGGTTGTAGGTTTGATCCCCTCGAAGTGTCCTTGGGCAAGACACTGAATCCTAAGTTGCTTTGGGTCCTGGCTTAGGTCATGAAAGTGCTATATAAATGTACTGCATTTACCATTAATGTTTCATCTGTCTCCACAATAACTTCCTTTTTTAAAACTTACATTTTATTGCCATTAGTTATTTGTATCCTTCACCTGTTTAAGATGTATTGTACATGTTGCAAACATACTTCAAACATCTCCAGATATTTAAAAAGCTGTGGACTAATTCTTCTTCTTGTCATAATAATAATGCAGTACCAGTGTTTCTCCAGTAGAGGTCAGTCCTCCTTTGTTTTCCATGAGCTCTGCACAGATTTCAAATGACAGTGCAACACAAGCGTCATGTACAGAGCTGATGGTGGCTTTAACCTGAACTGTGGGAGAACAGAGTGAACCATCTGACACATGTGAAGACATCGTCATCCACACACAGGTTTTCTTCAGGAGCGTTCAATGCTCATCCACACAGCGCAGGTCAGAGCCCAGAGAAACACATTCTAGGTTAAAGTCTTCATCATGTCTATCTAGGCTGCACCCGCTCCCGACGGGTGTTCGGGGATAGCCTGAGGTAAGACCTGAAAAGTGAATCAAAAATGGAGTGGGTCCTTTAAATAGGGCAGACGTTTCTTTTCTCTTGGCTCTGTGGAGGATACAGGCCCCAAGTATTTTCTCAAGCAGCTTTCAGCAGCAGCCACATCAGGGAATAGAGCAGAGGGAGAGAAATGCACGAAGCTCCCTTCACACAACAAAGAGTCTTCAACAGGAGGCTACTTTTCATTAGCTACCTTCAATAATTCATATAGTCTCCATATGCATACTTAAACACTCCTGTCTCTGGCAAATCAGGTCAAGAAATTCATTCATTACACTTTCCTCAGAAATGTGGCTTCAGTTTTTGTTGTGAGGCCTCCTCAGGTTAGTTCATTACATTTGTACTGAGTGCAAAGTATAACATGACATCACTACACACATAGATTTGTCAACAACTGGATGTTTTTTGTTTTTAATTTGGATATTTGTGTTTCCCACAGAGTAAGTTTAAACCACTAAACTTTTTTCTGTAGTTGTGTCATTGGGTGAAAATTAAAATTTGCCTTTCCTTTTGTTTATCTCCAAATACCACAGACTGTATATAGAAAGAACAAAGGGAGCATGACATCACTCATTGGTAGTGACCATATTTGGATATAAAGAGAAGAGTGAGGAGGCGGGTCTGACCCTTGAACCTGGGACACAGGTTTAATATCTCTTTAATGATAAATGATTTTCAGATGGACCTGATCACTGAGAGGAAGAGCTGACTTTATCTGATGACATCACAATGACTTGCATTGACTGAGCATTTCAGAATTGAAAATGACCATTTCTGATCAGTTTTTTGGAGGCAGCATCCAGCAGTCGTCTGGAGTATTGAACTTTGTTTATTGAACTTTTGAGCCTCACTGGCTCTGCTCTGTAAACAGTCGGTGCCAAATCCCCTCCAAATTAATGACATTTCCATCAGCATCAACACTTCCTGTTTGGTGCTAATTAGCACAAACACTCAAAACTAAAACAGTGAAGACTGTAAATATTGTACCTGCTTCTGAAATATTGCTGTCAGCAGTGTAATCACAATATAACTGTATTTAACGCACAAAGGGCCTTCTGCACATCAGTGAACACACTGAAATAGATCTCATTTCACTGAAATGTTTTGGGGTTTTTTTTTTTGCAGAATTTTCCTTTAATGCACGATTGACTGAATTTACATCTACTAAAAAATAGCACAACAAACCTATAAAATTTCTGTTGCTAAATAAATTCGCAAATTTGTCATCATTTTATGAAACTGTTCACTTCCTGTTTAAAACTCTGAAAACATTTGATACAATTACCGTATTTTCCGGACTATTGAGCACACCTGTCTATAAGCCGCTATTGAATTTATTCGAACAGTTTCATGTGGTCCACTCTGACCGGGTCTGATGTGACGAGGCTAAATGTATCAGCGGCACGGAGCTTGCTAGCTTGTAAAAAGCTAACGAGCTTCGTGCCGCCGATACATGAGAAACACCGGAAAAAAGTAGCAGCTTATAGTCTGGAAAATACGGTAATGCCAATTCACTGTAAACTGAAGCATTGATGATATATACAGTGTCTTACATGATATAATGCAACTGAAAGCTACAAACAGTATTTATAGGAAATAGCTGTAATTTGATGATTTTTGGTATTTTAATGTTCATTGAAAACTTGGTGTAAGTTGTTTTTTTAAGTGCAGATCTCAGGACTTTGATGTCTACACAATAACTTCCTCTGTATTACCACAGGGGAAGCCTCATGCACATTTTCTTATCAGTTTTGTGTGTTTTATCTCCCTCCTCACTCAGACAAATTGATGGAGGCGCAGTAGTGAAGTGGAGGCTCAGCCGCCATCAAAGTGTTCGCTCAGTGGAAAAACAAAAAAAAAACTGCGGCGAGCAAACGATCAGGAAATCAGACAAAGCTCCACATTTGCTCAACAGCAAACAGGCTCCAAAATAAAACCACAGTTTAAATGCAAAAAGATGCGAGTGTATTTCAAAGCACCACACTTGAACCGTCTCTTGTACATAAACACATTTTATTCAGCCTGATATAGGTTACACATGGAAAAAAAAAAATCAAATTCTAAGAGAACTACTTCCCTTTGTGGAGCTAATGATATGACAGTTTTAAATCAGCTTCAGATCCCCACTCGACAGCTTTCAACACGAGCTGCCGTAGGCTGAGAGGAACAAGCAGAATCACATGCTACGACTGACCTGAGGCTTTTTTTTTTTTTTTCCCCTTTCTTCAAAAATAATACAAAAAGAAACCACATCCCCTCAGCAGTCATTGTTTTCTCACTAAATGATATGGAATGTAATCTTGGAAATGCAGGTCAAAGAAAAGTGTTCCCTGCAACAGCAGAAAACCAGATAATAAGAAAGAAAAGTGATTCCCAGAACTCTGTTCCCAGGCTGCTACTGTGTGTGAGGCATCAAGAAAACACCCTCTCAGTCCAGACAACAACACAACCCAAACCTGCTGCTGTGATTCAGTCTCATAACCTCAAACGTGGATATGAACACAAACCACCACCTCCATGCTCAACAGTACAGAAGGTACATTAATTTTACACTGCTTGCAGATCAGCTTTGGAGTCTAATATATTCGAACTGACAGTCATAGACACAAAGCAAAGACTGAGGGGAAACGAGAGGGGGAGGGGGGCTTAACATTTAACTAGTGTTAGTCTTATTTTTTCCTTGTAAATTCACAAAGTGCAAATTTTTATTTATATTACATGATAACCAATTTTTTTGATTTTTTATTTATTAGAAATTGTTCATTTTCTATTATATAACAATGAAAAATGGTTACTTCCACACACCCTCCCGACAAAGCCATAACCAACCCCCCCTCCCCGCCCAGTCCCACCAGCTAGTCATCAGAAGATTTTAAAAAAGGAATCACTAAGTACATGCTGCAATGACGCCCACCAATTTGTTGAATCTTGACCAAAGCCTCCATTTTGGCCCCTTGAATCTCTTACAGTACACTGTTACTGTCAGCGTGCGTTTATAGTTAAAATATATATATTAATCTATCATTAAATAGTATGCCTCTTGCACAGTCTTGCATGCATTGAAAAGCATTTTGGGCAAGCTGTACAAGAAGGAGAGGCGTGTGGACGGACTTGCTCAGGCTGTAGGCTCCGGGCCAGGTCCAGGCACTCAATCGCCACCTGTAAACGTTTTTTTATTTTTTTATTTTTTTTTGCCCTTTATTCCTTGCAACCACGTGTCAGTCCAAAAGATGGTTCTCCAGTGTGTCTTTTTTTTTTTTTTTTTGTCGAGTGAGCAATTGCTTGTGTGTATACGTGTGTGTGTGTGGTCCTAAACTCAGTTTCACAAAAGAACTGCAGATCACTGAAGTTTTGTTCCAAGCTTTCGTTGTCTGTTCCTAAAAGAGGAAAGAAGAAGAAGAAAGTGAGTCACAGACCAAATGTATTAAAGTTAAAACATTTTACATCAAACACACAGTAGTGGATTTATCAGTGGAGGAGATAAGAAATGTTTCTATTGATACAGTCTGACATTTATTATTAAGTTTTACCAACCCACATCTCTTTGACAGATGTGTGTCTGATAAGAAGAAATTTAAAGAACTAATATGAGACACTGAACTTTGGATTTTTATCAACCCATTCAGGAGGCATCATTTCTTTGACCTGTGTGTTGGATGTGGACACTACCAACTACAGTGTAAACTCCCCAGATGAAAACCTGAATCAGCGAGGATGAGCTTGAGGAGTAAACAAACATGTTGGATTAAAAAAAAATAATAAAAAGTTTATAGTTCATGAAATAAATCACCTCCAGCTGCTCACTGGTGAGCCTTCCTCCAGCTAGAAACTGTACAAATTGTTTTTCGTATATATTGTTCTTATATATTTGTGTTTATCTTGAGGATACTTTAATATGAGTCATGTGTTAAAATGACTCTGCACTGTAAACCTACAGACACTCAGAGAAAAGCCAGTTTGTGAAAAGTCTTGAGTAACTAAATGATCCAGTTCATTGAATTATACAGCCTCCTCTTTACATCCCCACGAGCTGTGCTGAGAGATCAGGCTGAATCGCTCTGTATCGTAATGTGGGTGTGAAATGTATCATATCGCAAAGTGCCACATGTATCTTTAATGTATCGGAGGCATTGTATCGAGATCAGTCTTATACTGACATGAAGGAGGAGTGAAGAGGAGGCTGACCGTTGAACCTGAGGACACTGCTCAATGTGTATGAGACTCAAGTTCACGTCTGGTCTCATTGGAGGTCACAACCAACAATCTAATAAACCAAAATCAAATCTAATTAAATCCAAAATCATTGGTTCCCAGATGAAACTAAAAATACCAGGTTGTCCGTGAGCTGAAGTGTGAACTGAGACAACGTGATATTTTACAGAGGACAGAAACTGAGAGGTCCACTGAGGATGCCTCTACTCAAACAAACCAAACTTCAGTAAAATCCTCCCACCACTGTAAACCTGAGTCTGACAGAAGGAATGAAAAGGAGAACATACTGACTGAGTTCCTCCACTTATATAAATACTCTCTCTAAAGGGATTACCCAGTCTCTCTGGAGACTCTTACTCCTTTTCCACCAAGAAGAACCAGGTGCTGGTTTAGTGCTGGTTCTAGAGCTGGTGTTCAGTTGGTTCAGATGCTGTTCCTCCTAAGAACCATTTGGTTTTCCATCGGCAAGGAGCCAAGTTGGAGCCACGTCATTGCGTCACCGTAAAGCATCAGTACTTCACTGCACATGTCGATGTTTTAGTCTTTCATCTGATCACTGCTGCTGCATCCCCACTCCTTCTTACAGCCCCTGTATTCGGATTTTTATAGTTTATTAAGGAGCTGGTCGAGGCTCCACTCATATCCAGCTGCAGCCACCTCCCACTGAATCCTCTGAAGACGAGATTGGTCTGAGAGGCTCCCTCTAACCTTCCCTGGACTTTGGTAGAAGATCAGTGTCAGGAAGCTCTGGGTCTCCTCCTCAGACCATTGCTGCTTTAATTTAGCCTCCATATTTAGTTGGTTTCACTACTCCCTAGCTGCTGTTTTAAAAATATTGATTCTGTGACCCCCGCCCCCAGCTACTGACATTTCTTTGCTCTGCACCAGCAAAGAGTTGGTGCCTGCTAAGCTCTAGTTTTCAGCAGCTGGAGCCAGTCGAATCAAAGAACTGGTGCTGAGTCAGACACTGGCTCTGAACTAACACTGGAACCAGCTCGGTGGAAAAGGGGCATGTCTCCCATCTCAATACTAATGATCAGTGATGATGCATCCTCGATTACAACGGTTCTACCCAAATATGATAAAAACACCATCGGTCTATCAGACAGTGTCTTACCTCGCCTCTGATCTGGTCACTGTATATTCAAACCATAAGATGTTGGGGATCAGGCTTGTGTCTCGCACCAGGAAGTACTCTGATATTGGCCTATCAACAGAAAAAATAAAAAAAATGAAATGAGAGTATATTAGAGGAATGTATTAGATGAACTATAATGGAGAGTTGTGATCCACTTATTGAGGCTGAGGAGGACTGGTCCTCCCCTGCAACACAAGAAGCAAGCAGGAAAATGAGAAGTACTCACCACGCTGCTATTCTGGGGAATAATGGTGTCAGCACCTCTTGTGTGAAAAAGAACCAGATTATGCCAATCATACCACCGGCCACTCCGCCATAGAAGACCTGGCTCCAGGTGTGATACAACAGGTAAACCCTGACAATCAGAGAGAGAAGAGACCTGTTAACAATTCATTTTGATTCCCTGTTAATCATTTAATTGATTTTGTTTGGATGAAAAAAATAATAATTCACTGTTTTCTGACAATTAGGTACATTTTTATTTAAGTAAATTAAAAAAAAAAAGTGTCACTAAAGTACTTGGTGGATGAATTGGTAATAAAATAATCATTTGCTTCAGTTCATTCTAACCTGTATATGTTCATAACACCTTGCCTTACAATCATTTTACTCCTTTTGACCTTTGTACTGATGTTAATATCTTATCAGTCAATATTAGTAAATCCTATTTATTGATCTTTGATTCCACTGTATTCTCTGCATTTTATTCTACTTTTATCTTCCTGTGTTGATTGTATGCACTGATGTCTACAAGTTGTTCAAACTAACTGTCCTGGTGGGATTTATAAAGTTCTGTATCTGCACCAAATATCACATTATTCTAATGGTTTAACTGTGAACTCAACCTTTCAGATGCTACGCTTCACTGCTGCTTTTACAAAGCTAAACTGTGCTGTGATAGTGTCTCCCACTATGTACCAACACATCACGAGTAACATCACAGGCTCTTCAGTGTAGCTGCATATATGAATGTTTGAGGGTTGTTTATGCAAAACGGTACAAATATGGTTCAAGTTAGAGATTTAATAATAATAAATACACAAAACCTATCATCTGTCCTCCGTCTCTTATTAACCAGGACCAGTCAGTTCAAGTGTGGTCATATTGGTACCAGTCCACAGATTGTTTGTGAGGGAAGACGCTCCACTCTGTAACACTCCTGGACAATTGCAAGTGGACTAATGCTGCTTATACTTGATGTGGACTGTTGACTGAGCCCTGACACATCATCATATCATCACCCTTGTATGTTAACATGCTCCTCTTCTATATTCCCCTCAGATTTTCAGATGTGTCTGGAGGATGTGAGGAGGTGGAGACCAGTCCCCTACCTGCTGTATGAGACTGATAAGGCCATGCCCAACAGGATAATGGACAGTATGTGTCTCCACAGCAGGTCCACACATCGAGCGTTGTTCGTTTGATGCATTCTTAAAAAAAAAACAAAAAAAAAAAAAGGATTTTTATTAGTTCACACAACAGCATGTACTTTATGTGCAGGTCAAAATATTGAGTTAGAAGCACAAACACTCATGCAATTCATGCAGTAAAGTAAAGTACACCCTAGGATGAAACACTACAGCAGTAATTATTTGTGGACTATGTGCTGTACTTCTAAGAATTTCACAGATGAACATTTCTCCCTGTAAACCTCCCCAGAAACAGAACGATAAAAAACAGACTCACCTTAAATAAAGGAAAAGAAAGAAGTAAACAACAAAGAACCAGATAAGCTGGGAATGACTGGAGGGCATCCCATACTCTGTGTGCAGGCTTGTGTGCGCCCCTGCAGAAAGACAACACAACCTGGTATTAACATTCATTCACAACATGGAGCTCATCGAACTGTTTAAGCTCTGTAGGTACTTCCGTTTGGACTAGTGGTGTCGTAACATATGGCTCTTTCCCACTACATGGTACCAGCTCTACTCGACTTTAGTCCCAGGGGGACTGTTTCCTCTACAGAGGATGGTAGCTCCTCTGTGTAGCTGGTCGTCAGGTAAAGGAGGAGAAAGTTCATGAAGTCATCTTCAGAGTAACTGCTGCCAGGCCACAGTTGTAAATAAGATAAATTATGTCACAGAAAACAGCTTGAAATTAGTTGTTTTAACCTCAAATATGTTGTTGATTCATCAAGTTCATAAACTTGCTCAGACATAAACAGACATGTGAGGTCCCACTACAACCTCCATCAGCTGCTCCACTGACCGGGGGCTCGGAGCTCAGGATCCTGCTGACAGCAGCCTGACCTCAGCAGATCATTTCAATATTTGCCTCTGGCTTTGATGTCTCCGTCGTGGTTAACCAGCAAGTTACACGGTTCTGAGTTTATCAGCAGATGTAAATCTCAGTGAATCAGTTAGTTCATAACTTTACTTTTTTTTAAAAATATCTTTTCAACGTTGCACTAAAGCCTGTTCCTGCTGTGCTTTGGATCATTCAGGTTTCTTCTCCACATGGTAGAAACTTGTTATCATGACCATCACTGTGCAGACTGTCGGCT
>OOFC01035853.1:9060-21150 GCA_900323345.1 Pseudochromis fuscus | reverse complement strand
ACCTGGCACAACTTTTCGTACCTCCTCTCCTGCGGTTACAAAAAAAGTACCTGGTCAGGTCGGAGCAGGTACTAAAATCTTATTGGTCGGAATCGTCACTGCGTCGTTGCATCATCACTGTGCAGCACGTAATCTGTCCCCGCAAACACGCCATTTGTAAATCTTCAGAAATCCTGCCCCATGGACTCAGGACGAGGTGCAAACCTTTCTGTCATTAGTCGCCGATGAGAAAATTGAGCGGGAGCTGGACGGCACGGTCAGAAACAAAAGGATCGCATAAAAGATGATGTCACGAATGACGGTCAGCTACACGAAGGAAGGACGATCCTTGGCAATGTAAATGCAACCGAATACAGGACCGATCCTGAGCGATCCAAGGTGAAGCAAGAAGGTACCAGTGTAAAAGCACGATTAGAGTCTATAAGACATTTTATTTTGAAAGGAACGACCGGATTCTTTTCAACTTAACGTATGCCATTGCCTCTTGACACGTCAATACGCTTGTCTTGGTCACGTGATAAAACGTATCACCTATCACTTATAACGTCAGATACGTTAGCCAAAAAATAAGCCCGCAAACTAGCGAAAATGAATAAAATACAAACGTCTTTGGAGAGCTTCTTTGCAAAGGGTAAGAGGACAACTTTATATGCCGGTCTTGTTATATTATTTTCGCTGTATTTATCTGCCACACCTTGAAGGCCGGTCTGTGACAATAATGCCGACATTAAACCGGTCCGTGGTGCTCTAAAGATCAGTTTCTTCTTTTATTCGCTTTAAAGAAAATCAACTGCAGGTCCTTCAAGTTGCATTTCCCCTGCAAAGCAACACTCACAGAGCACGTACACTTGTCTCCACACTCAACCCGAGACTTGTGTCTTACAAGTGGCTCACAGCCAGAAACAAGCAGCCCTCCTTAAGTGGACATCATGTTTTCTCTTGACCTAATATCACTCCCTATCGACTAACCCTCTTATTTATCCGAATGCGCCGGCAGTGTGTGAGCGAGCGAGAGCGGGAGAGAGTTAGATGCGGCACTTAAAACACAGCAAATATTCAGCGCGGCTACAAGAGGCTCATTAAATTTTGATGCTCTCCTCTCTGTGCAGCTCTTATCCAAGGTAATGGAGGCTAATTAGTGCTCACACATACACAGCATTGCTAATGGGGAGTAACAGGTTCTGTCCTATTGATTCAGATGACTCTTGGTGCTTCCTGGACCAGAGGAAAAATAAATTAGTGCTGAATGCCTGAACTGTGTCCACCAAGGAAATTTTGTGCTGAGACACTTAGCACCAGGATGTGTTTTCTGCATTAGCGTGTGCCTTGCATCACGGAGGAGCTTCACCTGAATCTCAACAACAGAAATGAAAGACTCAAATGTAAAAAAGTCTTCTGCCCTGATCTGATGCTCTCCGAGGGCCCGGGGAGTTATTGAAGAGAGTACAGTGTCGAATGTCACTGATCGATCGGGGCTGCAACAACACGCGAGCAGCATTCGTTCAGGCTTTGATCAAGCTGATTGTCAATATTAGGAATTCCTTTTAATGTTATTGATGTTTAAACACTGTGTTGTACAGCCACTGACGGTGCAGACTGAGATATGAGGGAGAGAAAGCCGACAGGAGAGTCCGAAAAACAAGACTTGATAGAAAATGAGATGAAGGTAAAACAATGATTCCTCAGGATTGGTGGATGGACGTTTATATTTTTAGATTAAAGCTGGATTGCTGGTCTACACATCTTTTAAATACATGTACTGTACTTCTGCTTTAGCCTTGTTGGAGCCTGATATGTAACAATGATCTGAAATGTAGTAATGACACAAATTGTTATAAAAAAAACACATAATAAAACCTGAAATGTGATAACTAGGCAATAATGTAACAAAAGTGCTGAGCCCGAAATGTAATAAAAAAAAAATGTAACAAAACCCAAAATGCAACATGTCAATAATGTAACAACTTACTACATACTACTACATTTTGGGTTTTGTTACTTTTGTTTTTATAACAATTCAGGACATTGTTACATTTCGGGTTGTTGTTACATATCAGGCTCGAACAAGTTACATCCAAGATTTTACAGGTTTTCAGGTTGTACTGAGCAGATACTGATTCAGCACCAGAACACGTTTCAACTTTGAAAACTATGGAAAAACTGCCTGTTGAAGCCAATAATGTAATAACAGTCGATAACATAATAAGAAACCCAACTAGAAAAGCACTCTGAGAGCGCAGACCTCCGCCAAGCACCGTTAAGGCCAATTGATACTTTCTGCGTCTGCATGTCCGCGTTGGTGCACGAGGGTCCACGTCACGTAAATGTCATGGAACACGTCAGGAAGCGCTCGAGCTGACAGGCGCAGAGGCGTCCGCGTACAGCATCAAAATGTGAGTGCGTCGCCTGGGCATGGAGGTTCGCGAGCAACTGCACTGCGCTTGCGCTAGCATATCAAGATGGATGCCTCCGAGGAGAGACTTTGCGAGGAGAATCCTTTCCTGGATCCAGACGGTGTTGCGGATCACACCCAAAATGAAATCAGTTCTTCCTTTTCCCACTTCCAACATATCCTGAAAATTTCATCAAAATCCGTCCATAAGTTTTTGAGTTATGTTGAACACAAACAGACTGGCAGACAAACAGATAAACGCCGACAAAAACATAACCTCCTTGGCGGAGGTAACAACAGCTGATAATGTAAAAAAATTACCAATAACGTAATAACTGTTGGCCAATAACGTAATGATTTATTACATTATTGGGTCAGTTTTTTTTTTCTTTTACCAGGCCAATAACGTAATAAATTATTACGTTATTGGTCAAAAATTATTACATTATCAGTTCAGGACTTTTATTACGTTATTGGCCTATTACATTTCAAAAAGGGCAAATTTATTACGTTATTACATTATTGGCTTCAACACTGCCCCCTGGTGAACTCTGGTGCAATTACAGTTAAAGTATATGCAACAAGCAAAGAAAATTAAGCTGATTTCACACATGCTTCTTACAAATGACCAATACTCTCACATCCCCTCCATCTTTTCCTTGACTATGGATGTTTATTACCTGATGCATTCACACTAGTTTACAGTTACAGAGGAACTGGGGCCAGAACAACTTTCCCAGCTTGGTTTTCTCTGCAGTTGCATCATCTGTCTTTCTGTGTCTGTGAGTGAGAAGGTCTCCTCATATGATTTGATGAAAGCGTTCAGACAGCAGTTTCACCATCTTTCATGTCTGCTCAGAGAGACCAGACCTGAAACGTCCCGGTCAGGAAAACACAAATCATTTCAGATCTTGTGTGACAACTTCTCCACAGCACAGCACCTATCTTTTCTCTCTTTGTTGCCTCTGTCTGATTTATTTATTTATTTATTTATTTTTTTGCAAGGCTGAGGTTTATGAACAGCTAAGCCTCCGTCAGCCCATCCTGCTATTTCACTCTCATTACCCGAATTACTGTCATTTTCTGTTCCTGCTTGCCACAACACAGCGATTGCATGTAGGGCTGAGAGACAAAGCAGCAGACGAGAGAGCTCATCTCGATGTTGCACCGATGCTACATGCAAATATTATTTTCTCCTCTTGCAAACTCTGTGGTTTCACATTTATATATGATTTTTTTTTGTGCACACAGGTTTTTCTAAATGCATCTCAACACTCCCTAAAACGTCCTGTATAAATATCACCACATGTTTTCTGCTTTTCTTTAGAACAAGTGAAGCAAACTAATCCTTCAGGAGGATCAGACAGTTTAATTACAAGATGTCAACACGGCTCAGAAGTGAAGATCAATGAGAACTGCCGCCGATATCCTGAAGTGACCTCTGGTGTAAGCAGTAAGTGAAGGTAAATACTGAACCTTTACAGTCAGTCTCAATGGAAAACAAAGTATTTTTTACTAAGGATGGGACTTTAACGTGTTAATTATGATGAATTAAATACGAAATAACGCATTTAATCACAGTTTGCATTTCAAATAACACAGAACGTTTGTCAGTGCATGATTTCCTGGTGCACAGTTACACTGATGCACACACCAGAGCTCGGCTAACGGCCGCCAACATGGACGAATCAGATGAAAGCACAGTTTAAACCTGTCACATGACCATTTATATTTCTGGTTGTTTAGCCACAAGAAGAAAGAAGCAGAAATTGAACTTTGTGTTTATTTATTTTACCATTTAATGTCAATACTGTGTTGAATAAAGTATTTAAAGTACTTCAAAGGGCACTTTAACTTTACATCTATTCAGTTTTGGCCAGGGATATTTCTATTTCTATTCATTTTTCAACTGTTTTGAATTGAAATGCAATTAAATGCATTTTTCCAGACATTAAAATGCGATTAATCAAGATTAATTAATTCTGAAGCTTCTAATTAATTAGATACATTTTTTTAAAATCGACTTCCAGCTCTAATTTTACATGTTAAAAATGGTTATTTTTGCTTTTCTCAAGTTAATATTTGAAGACTGGATTAACTGTTGTTATTAAAACTCAATACAAAACAAAAGCCACTTCCTATATTCTTGTATCTTGTCTGTTAATGTCAAAAAGGAGCATTTTGCACCATTATATTGTGGAAATGACAATAAAAAAAACACTTGAATCCTGAATTTTGAATCTTATTTAATTTTTAAAGTGTTCTGCAAGAGTAAACAATAGTAAACACATCACTAACACAGATTATTTATTGTCAACTCTTTATTAATCATGGTTGTTCCCATCTGCACAGCTTGTTCTTTATTTTTTCAAACATTGGAGATAAAGGTATGAATTTCTATTTATGAAATATATTGTGAAAAGTTGGTGACAAACTGGATGAACTGGACCAAACACTGGAGGAAAAAAAAACACAGGATGAATTCACAGCTTGTCTCTTTCTTAATTGCATCTCCATCATCCTTCATCCCCCCCCCTCTCTCCTCTTCACTGTCCTTCCCTCTTATCCTCCACTAAATTTGACTTGATCATTTTTTGTGGCTGAGCAGGTTGAATGGGTTTAGCTCTCTCTTCATTAGCCTCGCTAATCCTGGATTTAGTCCAGAGCTTCAACCAAGACTCCAAATTTCTAAACCCAACAGAGACGAGCCTTCCTCCTCCTCCTCCTCCTCCTCCTCCTCCTCCTCGCTGTGCAGAGCAGTTAAATCCAGTGATGCCTTACAATTACCATGACCTCGTTGTGAGTCTGTGCAGCACTCTAAATGTAACTAATCACAATGTGGTGTTTCACACACTGAGATTTTTTTGTGCCAGCTCGTCACCATATCCCCACTGACCACCGTGGATTGATTTTTTATTTACCGTATTTTCCGGACTATAAGCTGCTACTTTTTTCCGACACTTTGAACTTAAATGTTTGTCATGTATCAGCGGCGCGAAGCTTTTTACAAGCTAGCAAGCTCCGTGCCGCCGATACATTTAGCCTCGTCACATCAGACCCGGTCGGAGTGGACCACATGAAACTGTTTGAATAAATTCAATAGCGGCTTATAGACAGGTGCGCTCAATAGTCTGGAAAATATGGTAAATGTTTGCCACTGAAAATGGGTAAAATCTTATTTCACATTGGCTTAATTAATTCCTTAATAGTTTGTATTTTTGTGTTGCTGCTAAATCCAAAGACCCACCTCTACAAATAAGGTATTAACAAGCAAATAAAGACCCCATCTGGTAGAGAAAGGTTAACATTAGGATCCAGCTGGGTTGTAAAGCTTAGCACGGTGCATTTAGCTGCTAGTTATCATTGTACAAGTGGATTCTTCATCTTTCTGTGTTTGCGGCTCAAACTAATATTGAAAGAAGGTTTTCAAAAGCTGCTCATACCGAGAAGCACAAAGATGCTTTTTTCATGAGGCAGCATCTCTCTCATGCTCTCAAGCTGCTCAACGTCATCTCACACCAAACAACAGAAAGTGTTAAATAAAAAAATGAAAAACAGAAGAAATCCTCGAGGTAAAAGAGTGTCATAAGTTAAACAAGTTTTTCTTTTTTTCTATGTTGGCACGCACACACATGCTTGATTGATTAGTCCATTAATTCAAAAATTATTTGGCTTTTAACAAAATGCTCACATGAGTGCCGACTGTACCTGAAATGGACGAAATAGCCAGACCTGAAAAATTGGCCATTGCAGAAATGAGTGCAGTACCACTGACACCCACTAGATGCTGGCTCCTGTTGGCTCCATTTTCAATCATGAAAAGAAATAAATTTAAAGAAATTTCACATTTTTAATTTCCAAACTCCTACCGTATTTTCCGGACTATTAAGCCCTCCTGTCTATTGAATTTATTCTAACAGTTTCATGTGGTCCACTCTGACCGGGTCTGATGTGACGACGCAAAATGTATCAGCGGCACGAAGCTTGCTAGCTTGTAAAAAGCTAACGAGCTTCGTGCCGACGATACATGAGAAACACCGGTGTTTAAGTTCAAAGCGTCGGAAAAAAGTAGCAGCTTATAGTCTGGAAAATACGGTATATATAGAAATGGACAAAGCAAGCAGGGCTCAAAAACAAGCCCAATGCAGGAGTGCAAAAAAGGTGTAATACTCCCCATGGCCATTAGATGCTGGTTCTAGTTAACTTCAAATTTAAAAAAAAAAAATCAGCTTATAGCGGCTAATAGTCCAGAAAATACGGTAATTAAATAGACATCAGGCTTCAAACAGAAGAATATTCAGGGTTAGTTTGATTGACAGGTCTGACTTCCAGTGAGACCAGACCTGAACTCGAGTCTCACCCACAGTGGGTAACATCCTCGGGTTCAAGGGTCAAACCCGCCTCCTCACTCCTCCCTTCATATCCAAATATGGTCACTTCTAGCTCCAGAAAAACACCACGGTGATGTTGAAACACCAAACTCTTGTCGACTCTACACATGGACAAACAACAGCATGGCTCTGTTTCAGGGTCCAGTCTCAGCACCTTCTCCCAAATCTAAAAAAAAACATCTGCAGTGTTTCAGCTCCTCTTGTACGTCCCCTGTCCATTACCCAGTGACCTTCATGTTTAATGGATTTACCATGTTCATCGCCAAATGAAAAAAACTAGTCTGCTCTGCACTGGGACTCCCGCTCCACTCTGTAAACACAGCACATCCTCTCACCGAAAAGTTCGAACACATCCTCAGTGTGTGTTCACGGCTGATATCAAACCAACATCTGCTCCTCATCGTCTCACTCAGCCTCCCTTCATCCCTCCATCTGTACCCTCGTTTCTCCCTCCTCGCCGCCGTTAGGGTCTATCACGAGTTTTAAAGATGTCACTCTGGATCTCTCCTGTTATTTTACCGGCCTCCATTATTCATCGTGCTTTGACTCGCTGACCAAGTGTGGGACCCAAATGCAGACGACACACAGACGAGCAAGTAGGACAAACGAAACGTTAAATTTTAATGAAAACTCGCTATAAAAGATAACAAAACGCTCGGCAGGTAAAAATCCAGACAAGAAGTTTGACAAAAATGTAAAAAAAAAAACATAAAATAAAAGCAGGAAGTAAGCAGACAAATCCGAAGGCAGAAGATCAGGTGGAGATGAACAAACAGGAAGTGGTTAACGAGACACAGGTGAAACTAATCAGAGACAATCAGACAAAGTAGGACAAAAGATCAAAGACTACATGTTGCTTACAAACAATAACACAACTAATAGTAATTAAACACACTAAAGCAAAAGTTTGTTTGATCCTATGACAAAGACTCGATCACATCTGGTGGAAAAAAGCCTAAAAATAGTAAAATGATGAAAACTCAGTGGGTGTGACATCACTAATCCTGGTGTTTTCTGTATTAACACACAATCACATGATCTCTTATGAGCCCACATGTAATTTGATAAACACACAGTCATGCTCTTTCTATTGATAGAAGAAGAAGAAGACGACAAACAGTTAATAATGCAGGATTAGTTTTATTTATTACATCTATTTTATTTACTTTCAATCTTTTATTGTGTGGACTTTATTTTATTAATTTGATCATTTTAATATGTGACCATTTTTTCTCTTAAAATCACAATTTGTATTTTGTGCTGCTGCATTACTGCTTGTTTTATACATCAGATTTTATTTGCTTTATTTGCTATTTATGTTTGGGTCCTTGCACTGTCCTTGACAACTGTGGCTAGTGCTTTATAAATAAAGTTGATTGAGTGAAAACCTGAGTGTACAAGGAAATGCATTGAACCCATTTGTCAGGTCTCAGTCAGGAAAACAAGGCGTTGTGGTGTAAACTGTTCACTTCCCAGAGAACTCCACACAATAAACCCATTTACAGCCTACGTCATCAAGAAGCTGCGTGCACATTTTGGCAACAGAAGTGCTATGTCCCATTGTTTACCTGGTATTGTCTGCACCTCTCTGGGAAGAACCACGTGGAAATTTAGCCCATCAAAATGTCTGGTTGTTGTGTTTATCTTGTGCAGAGACTCCTTAGTGAGTGTGGAAGCTAGCTGTTAGCATTAGCAGCGTTAGCCGCGGTTTTGGTGCATGCCATCAGCCTGTTATCATTTTTATATTCTACACTGGCAGTTTAGATTGTTATGTTATATTAACGAGGCTTGACAACCGAGCTTCATCGTACATAACATTTTTATCTCGTTAACACCACAACAACTGTTACCATGGCAACCTTCCATTTACACGCGTCATTAACTACGGTACCGGCAAGTGCAAAAGCCTAATACATCATAGCTAAGTTATCTGAGCAGTTCATGTTCAAGAAAGTGAAATCAGCACACAATAATACTTACCCTGCCATACAGGTGCAGTTTGCAGTGTGTATATAGTTCTCCACTTTGTTGATAATGCACCAGAGTAGCTTGACAAGCCTTTGCTAGCCGCCATACTTCTGTTGCCACAATGCGCGCGCATACTTCTTTGTTTGCTAACAGTAAATGGGTCTATTTACAGTTTTGTTAAAAAAGCTGCTTAATCTCACATTTCAGCTTGAAAATCAATTCAATGGCCCACTGACAGGTAAGACGCCTCCTTCACTCCCACTCTGCGCCTCTTCTGATGATATGTAATTTGCGATCTCTGCGTCCGAACTCCTGCAAAGAAGAACTGCATTCAGATATAATGGCAGAAGATGTTCAGGGAGGAAGCAGGAAGTGAGCAAAATAAAAGCCCCTGAGAGAGTTCTTTAAATGACGCAATAATCTTAATCTCTTTAAATTACAGTATACGATGACAAATTACATGAAGTCAGTGAGGACACATGCAACACTCAGGAGGACTTTATTTTTTCACCTCTTGTTTTTGTTCCTCATCACTCGTCCCCTTCACTCCTCCTCCTCCTCCTCCTCCTCCCTCCCCTCTTTCTTCCTGTCTTTGTGGACCTCCCCTCTCCTCCTTGTCTACCTCTCATCTGTCTCTCCCTCTCTCTTCCCTCAACAGCCTCTAACGCGATTCAAGGTGACAAGTTCACATCGTCTTCTAGGGAGCCCTTCTCTCCTGACCTACTTTTAGTGGCTGCTTCACTGCGGCGCACTTGGAAACACACACACACAAACACACACTGAGCCATGCACCAAAACACAGCCTCAAATATATAAAGTAATCATATCATAATTGTATTTTCCTAAGAGTACAAGAGTCACACAGACAGATACACAACGATGCAATAACAGACAGGTACGGAGCTCTGGTAAAAAACATTGTGCGTCCATTAAATTGTAGTAAAAACAAAAACTCATAACAATAACACTGGTACAACATACTGCAGAGTATACAACAGCATCAACACAGCAGCCTGACTCCTGCCTGAAAATGTGTCCATATACCCAAACATTTTTTTTGGGTCTTGAAGGACTCTGCAAAATTGAATAACAAAAAGCAAACAAAGCGAATGACAGCGGCTCTGCGCACAACAATACTGCAGAAAACAATGCGACACAGCACAAAGATGTTTTAGCAAATCAACAAAAGTGTCAAGTGAAGCAACAGCTTATAAAGTCACATATTAGAAAGTCACCTTCTAGGATTTGGGAACTTCATAGACTTTATACAAAAGTGCTGCAGCATCACGAAAACACACACATATTAAACACAACATGACAAAACTAGAATCCCAGAAACAGACTCCAGTGAATAAGTGGAGATCAGATTTACACAGGAGTAATAATCTGACCCAAACCGAGCTGAGGGGTGATGTACGCCTCTGAAACTTCCCCCCCGTCAGCATTTCCCTGCTCCGTCGGGGGGGAAACGCCCGCACACACTGGGGGGTCAGTGCCCGGCAGACAGTCGGGTTAAAAGAAAGCGTTCGCTGGTTGGCAGCAGCAGCAGCATCAGCGCCAGTCTGCGGCAGACAGGCCCGAACCAGGCTAAACCCTGCTGGCAGCGGGATGTGTAGCGAGACGCACTGACCTGGAATCAGGGATGTTAGACTAACACTGCTAAATGATTCATTGGCAACAATGTCGATTAGAGCGACACCTTCATCTTTATTTGATATCAAGGGCGAGGGGAGGGGAGGGGAGTGGATGATGAAGAAAAGAAGGAAAATAAGAGCGTGAAAAGTGAATGAAGGGAGTCGGTTTATGCAGACCACATTACAAGGCTGGGGATGAAGGATGAAGACACCCCGGCTGTGCAGTGAAAGACTGTGGTTTTGCTATGAAGCCTCCACTGAGAGCAAACATCCCTGCAAAGCATTGTGGTGCTGAAAGACAGCACTGGGAGCAGTTTACTGTCACATTAATTCAAACAAGAAGCACCTGAAGACAAAAGTAGTTAGATACACCACTGGCTCCCACAGTTTTAATGATTGATGATGCATAGCTTTAATAAAATCACTCGAAAGTGGTGCAAAGATCCACAATACTTAAAACGTGTGCATATCAATCTGTGAGCCAAGGAACGATTAGTTTTAGGGCAACATCAGAGGATGGGATCCCAAAAATCTCTCTTACTTACATTGGGTGAATGTTTTAAAAAGACAAAGCGCCACTAGGGGGCAGTCAAACATCGTCGCTGCATCTACAAGCTGAAGGAGGAGGAAGTGGTAGGTTCAGATATTTTGACTCTTTAGGTAAAATGTACAACTTCGTCGAGATGGATTTAGTTGAAAGTCTACACACATGCAGGAGGATTACATCTACAACCATTAGGGGGCAGCACCTACTGCTTCCTTCTTTCCTCCTCGGCCTCTTCTCCAACTCAAACTGAAAACCATGAAATGTTTCAGCTCTTTGGGTAAAACTCTTAACTTTGTAACTTTGAATTTTTGTTGATGCAGAATAATATCAATATCAAGGTTTGTGCTTTTTTTCTTTTCAAATGTGGGGGAGTGTGCGAGCTTCAGACTAATTTTACTTCAAATGGCCAGAATTTCAACTCTAATTCTTCACCTGCTTCAAAACCACAAACAGAATAAAGGAAGAGTGATGGATACTGGATGATGTTATGCAACCTAAGAAACACTGAAAGCATCTCAGCTTCTCGTTTTCACCTTGTCATCCATCTCACACACCTCCGACATATCAATAGACCTTATATGTTAGTCAGTACAGCTGTCTACACTGCAACCTGGAGTCTATTTTTAGGATTTAAGTCTATTTTTATACCACACTGAGCGTGTACTGGGCTCTGAATGACCTACGCTCAACATTGTACCTGAACACCTCCTGTGTAGACACGCAGGCGAAGCTTTTACTGCTCCACTAAATGTGCTGCTCACACAACACTTTCTGTGCAGACACAGTGTAGATGTAATTCAACACGAGAGCAACCGTTGTGTGAGTTTTATAATAAAAACCCCTGTGCGCCAATGCACTGCTGTTTCCTCCTCTGACTGAGCTGCATGAAGGCCATTAGAGGTGGTGACTGCGGCACAGAGGAATCACTGGTGTGGGCCGCAGCTGTAAACAAGCCCAGTCGGCTGCGAGCAACCTGGCAACCAGCAAAACCAGCTGGCAACACAACAACTGCATCCAAACATACACAAACAGTTTTGAACAGAAATGCATGTGTGGGGGCTGTGTGTGTGTGTGTGTGTGTGTGTGTGTGTGTGTGTGTGTGTGTGTGTTTGGGGGAGAGGATTACAGTTTAACCATGTGCTCATCTTTCAGGAGTGG
>OOFC01035840.1:0-12704 GCA_900323345.1 Pseudochromis fuscus | reverse complement strand
TGATTCTGGAATCCTGGAATTCTGGAATACATGATTCTAGAATACTGGAATTCTGGGATACATGATTCTGCAATACTGGAATTCTGGAATACATGATTCTGGAATACTGGAATTCTGGAATACATGATTCTGGAATACTGGAATTCTGGAATACATGATTCTGGAATACTGGAATCCTGGAATACATGATTCTGGAATGCTGGAATCCTGGAATACATGATTCTGGAATACTGGAATACTGGAATACATGATTCTGGAATACTGGAATACTGGAATACATGATTCTGGAATACTGGAATTCTGGAATACATGATTCTGGAATTCTGGAATACATGATTCTGGGATTTCAAATCTACTTCCTTCACTTTAAGTTGCAATTCTACTTCCTGTTTGAGCTTCAATTCGGAATTTTGCTGCTGTCAATCAAATTAACCCCGCCCCTAAATCTGGACAGATTCAATCTAAAGATGGAGATGAAATGATTGACTTTGGGAGGTGAGAAAGTCGTCTTTCCTCCATCCAACATGCAAATGAAGCGAAACTAAAATAGTACAGCCTCCAAGAACCCAAATAACCACTGTAGGAAAAAAAAATCCCTTCACACCGTTGCATTTCCTCCACCGAAGCCTCCCAATCCTTCAAAAACTCTATCTTTTAATCTGCTGCTGTCAGTCATTTTAAAAGAAAACATGGCATTTCTTTAAAAAACGTGGCTATCTCGTCTCTCAAGTCTTCACTCATCTCGCCTGTCAGGATCTTAAAAAACTCAAGAGTCTCTTCTATCCGTGGATCAAAATCACACCACAGCGCTGATGGCTGTTTCTGAACCACTCAGCGCCGTTAACCTCATTTCATTCTCAGGATTAATAAGCATCAGAAGAGCGAAGCCTCTCAGGGTGCTGCTGAGATCTTTGGCTCAGTGGTAGATTGCTCGGCGCTCGCTCTCTCCCAGCTGCCTCCCTTTCTACTCGCTGGGTGTCTCATTACGGCGGCGCAGGACCAGGTAGTGGAGGGAACTGCTGGAAAACACACCTACGGACATTTGAAAACTCTCTTGGCTTCAGATCCGGCACCATACAAGGCGAGGAAGTCAATCTCATTCACAGTCTGAAGTTATCATCTATGATAACACAGCGACTATAAGAAAGATGCACATGATGAAATGAAAATAAAAGTGTTTGAGGGGAATTTCTTTTAAATTTTGTGGTTGACAGTGATGAGATGATGTGTCAGGGGATTGGTTTTCAGGGGATGTCCCTCTGCCAAGTGAAGCCACAGCATCTCCAGCTAGAAACTGGCATATAAATTTAATAAGTGGCAGATTCTCAGTTGGAAAAGTAAACTAAAAGTACTGCTAATTTAATGTATAAAATAACCAAAAACCACTCTCTTCTTATTGTTGTTGTGTATGCTGATATATGATCAATAATATTTCAATTTCAATCTCAAGACAAGAGCTAAAACATCTCGCTTTTGATCGTAAAGAGGCTGCAGATGAAATACATTTTTTTTAAACCGTGACTCATGCAAAGCTGCTCTAATGGAGTCGTGGAGTAAAAATAAAGAGCAGGAAATGAGCATAACAGGTGCTATTCAGTGTGAACACTCAATTAATATCCATCTCTGTCAATCTCAAAGAGAAAGATCTTCCAGAAGTACAGTGCTGCAACAAACAGAGTTATTTTCCACTGCAGACGTGGTCGACCATGCTATGTGTGCAGAGTAAAAATCCTCCATTACCTGTGGTGGACATGCACACTGACTGCAAATGCAACACACACACGGTCTTGACCTTGCTCCTATAAAAAAAAAAAGAGGAAGAAATGAGGTGGCCGGGTGGCCTAGTGGGTACAGAGACCTTCCTTTATCGGAAAGGTCACAGGTTCTATCCCAGCCGACAGCAACTGTGTATCCATCAAAAGCTGTTTATCCTCTCCAGATGTCCTTCAGCAAGACACTGAACTGCATCCCGCTCACCCACTGCCACTCCGACTGACAGCTCCATATCTTAAAGGTAAACACATTTTAAACATCATCCGCGACCTCGCAGGACACTCAGATACACATTAGCAGACTAATAACATTAATAAATATTAATGCCGGGTCGTGCTGGGTGTATCATTTAGACAAAGGTTAAAGTGTTCAGCCATCTGTACCAGAATCCAGTTTGATCGGGGTATTCATCAAATGTCAACCTCCTGTTCGCTCTGAATTATGTAGCAAGACAAATTCCAATATTCCTCTGTTGGTCGATGTTGTATCAGCTGACCTATTTTTATGCTGCTGCTGATTCATTTCTTCTTCTAAGTGTTGAAAACTTCAGCAGGAAATACATCCTGTAAGTCAACAGCCCTCCAGCCAAATCTGAATTTGTGACATTAATTATGACATGGAAATGATCAGCGAGAGCCCCGTGCAGCACATTTACAGCCGCGGTCTGAGGAGTGTTGCTACTGTAAGCTACTTAGCCAACTTGTCAGAGAGAAATCAGCAATTCATTTCTCTCGGCTGGACTCCCCTGAGATGCATACAGTAAACGGATGTGACACGGAGACAAAGCAGCAGATAGAGGAAGAAATGACACCAGAGCAGAGCAGAAAGCAGATACAAATTGTTTATGATCCCCTTTGTGCGAGCTCAGGAGGATTTCCCCAGCTGTGTGTAAATTAGGGCTGTCAATCCAGAAGTTTTAATCGCGATTTATCGCATGTTTGTCCACAGTTAACTAGTGATTGATCGCAATTGTCTTTCCAAAGCAATACATGTCAAATTTTTAATACAGGGGAGTTGGCAAATGGGTGTGGCTTATGCAAATATGTTGTGTTTTTGTAAAGTCTAACTACCGTATTTTCCGGACTATTGAGCGCAACTGTCTATAAACCACAGTTTCATGTGGTCCACTCTGACCGGGTCGGATGTGATGAGGCTAAATGTATCGGCAGCATGGAGCTTGCTAGCTTGTAAAAAGCTAACGAGCTTTGTGCCGCCGATACATGAGAAACACCGGTTCAAAGCGTTGGAAAAAAGTAGCTGCTTATAGTCTGGAAAATACGGTAAAAGCTAAACAAAGAAATGATCCTGCATCACAACAGCTCAACTGTCTTCAAAGAAAATAATCTCTTGGAGAGTTGAGTCATGGGGGAAAATAATGTCCGACAAAAAAAATCCTCTTCAACTGAAGCAGGATAAAACAAAGTGATGCAAATTAAAAATTATATAATATTAAATTAATTCATCTTGCTGTAAAATGCAACAACAACAAAAATCAGTGGCAGTAAAAGGACTTTGTGTTGTTTTTAAGGTGTTAAAAACAACAACAAGCTGCTCATTGTGTGTTTTTTCTCCTCTCCAGCTGTTGAGCTGATGGGAGACCCGACTGACCCTTCATCTGCTCCAGACCTGAGGGACCAGCAGGAGCTCCGGCTAGACGCTCTCCATGCTACAGATTAAACACCATAATTATTAATCCTGAAGCCTCGAACAGGAAAGAATAATGTGCCAGTTGCCAAGAGACTGTTGGGTGCTTTATATGTGGAGATGCTTCCTGAGACAGAGAAGAATTGAGCTTATTCACTGTGAACACCGAGGTGTGGGAACACAGGGAGAACCAATCGAGGCCTTTTTGCTCCAAAACACAATTTGCTGGAATAATAAATAATCACCTTTATAGGTCATGGTTACACTTTGAGGAGGAGCTCGACTTTTTCAGAGCTAGTTTTTTACATGAGTGGAGTCAAACTTTATAATCCAGCTGCTGACTGAACACTGCTGCCCTCTTGTGGTGAAACAGCAGAACTACCTCGTTGCAGCATTTGCCAATTCTGTGATTTCAGGATGCGTTTTTGGAAAGGATCTCGTCCAAGGATTTTCAACTGTATTACAGCTTCACATATTAATACGAGCGACGTCACAGCTACACAGTATATATGTTTGCTGTGTTATAATGTCTGAAAATAGCAGTGGAGCTTGCTGGATGGTGCATGGCGGACCGTAATAGGATTAAATCAGCCTCACACACTAAAATATCTTTCTGTAAAGCGGCCATTAGGACGCGGCACAGATGTTGCAGCAACGATGGCGATTTTAGATCAAAGCGTCTGATGAAGACACAGTCGATAAAGAGCTGGATTTAATCCTGCAGATTTTTCTTTCACCATCTGAACTCACCTATCAGTCTGTTGTTTGATCAGCGACAGGCCTTTTCCACGCACACGCTTTGATTAACGCATCACAGCATGGCCTTTGGTTGCGATCAGCACGCCTCTGCCAAACAACAATAAATCGTTCCAATCAGCACGGTTGGCTGTTTTCACACTGACACACCCTCCGGAAAAGACTCCAATCAGTTTTGCATGATTTTGAAACCGGGGGATTTTGTTTGTGAGATGACAATAACAGATTCACATGGAAATTAGAGATTGTCCTGACTTTCTCATGTGGAGTGTTGCAATCAGGAAATATCCCTTCAGGATACCTGGCTGTCGCTATGGATCAGATACGGCGGCAACTTCTGAAAATCAACTTGTGACATTTTCATAACAAAAAGCTGTTTGACTCAACTTTCTCAACACACACTCACATCGAGGTGTCAGTGAAACTCTGAAAAATACTGAGCATAAATAATTATGTGTGTGTCTTCTCTGAGGTGACAAAATAACCTCCTCAACCTTTTTAAATAAAATGTTGTGGTGATAACAGCGGGTTACATCCAGTGCTCCACTACCTACCTTGTAGATATTGTGTTTTATCTATTTCCAACATGGTCCAAAAATCTCATAAATCCGACCAGAGGAAGGAGAAGTTTACAGATTCAACTAAGAGTTATTATTAATGAGTCTACCTGCTATTATCTTGTTTAATCATCTGGTGTATGGACGGTTAGAAACAGTAAATATCTTGGAGAAGCTAATCAATTATTCAAAAAGCTGCCCTCAACTAAAATAATTAAACTACTAATTGTTACAGCTTTAATAAGAAGTTCTAAACTGGGTTAATTCGACTTGAGATTTCTCAAAAGTAGAAAATGTTTAGTAAAAGATTTTAAAATTAATCAGATTCATTCATCAAATGAGAAAAACGGACAGTTTTCCAGCCCCGGGCGGCTGCACTTCTTCCTCTTGGTGAAACTTTGATTTGATTCTGTATGCAAATTAGCCTGTGTGAGTGCTTGATCATGATTGGTCCTTTCCTGTTTTCCACCTCGTCTGATTGGACCGGCGCCCAATCACCACCATCCCTGCACCTGCAGCCAAACAGCGAGTCAGTCTGAGATTTATGCAAATGTTTTTTGCTAATTTCTCAAACTTCTCTTCTCCTGTGTTGAGTTTTTTACTTTTTTTTTTTTTTTTTAAGAAACTTTAACCATTAAAATACTTTTACTGTGGTACAACCTCGTCCATATTGTTGTTCGATGTGAGACCCTCTCACATCACGAGCTGGGTTTGATGTGTTGAGGTTGAGAGAGAGCGCAGAAGTTCAACCCTTAATGAGCTACGATGATCCACGTTGATATTTTTCGTACTTTTTAGAAGATGCGATGTTTTAAGTGAGGTTTGTAGCATGAAGGCACCACCACTGGAGGTCTTTTGTTTACAGCTCTATCCCTGCACAACACACTCGGGGAGGTGAAGTACCACGGTACCACTCTGAGTAAAACACATCTCAGCCGGGATGCCCCGAGTTATTCACCCCTGCACAAAAGCATGAAGAGGTTGTTGACACCGCGGCGCTCCGACGAGCCAACACGGGGCAGCCCACGCTCCGAGAGACGTTGGGATCTCTTGGAAATGCTTCGAAGAGGGAGAGAGAGGAGTTGTGTGTGCGTGCAGATCCGTTGTTGACCCATGACTCACACCCAGGGACAGTATAAAAACATACCGCTAAAGAGATTGGCTGGGAGGCACAGTTGCCCCACTGGGAGAGGGTGATAGTGAACTCTATTACAGTGAGTGCAGATTGAAATGGGAAAGGAGCAGGGAGGCGCTGGGTTTGAATGGGGATGAGAGGCTTAGGGAGCATTATGGCGGTGATATGGTGAGTATATGAAGTGGTGAGGGTGAGGGGGTGAGGAGGTGGCACAAACACACTGATTGTTGTATTCACGCTGCAGCGAACTGGACCCTCTAAGTGTGGCGGACAATAAAACCAAGCGACTTAATCTTCCTGCAGGTACCTTTAATTTCTCACTTTATCACATGATCCTTGTCAAAGAAATTAGTTTTTTTCCCCTTAATCCACAGAAAACCAGAATTAACACACGATAAGTTCATTTCTAAAATGAAAACAATATAATTGAGTAAAGATTATGACTTGATATTAATAAATTATTGAGCTCCCAGTTGGTTCATTAAGCAATAATACTGATAAAAAAAAGATGTATTTTGGGTTTATGATACAAATCATTTCATAATATTGCAACAGTTAACGTTTCATCTTATTTTTATTATAATACTGAAGCTGCTCCCACCTGCCTGGTCTTCTTCTGCCACTTAAAGGTGTTTCGAGATGTTCTTTAAACATGATTGTAGGTAATTAAACCGACAGCGTTTAACCTCGCACTGCAACAAAGTACCTGCAATTACAGAAAACCATCCTTTATTGTGCCTCGCTGCCGCATGCAGGATCACATGGCTGCAGAAGGTTGCACTCACAAACTAATTTTGCAGTTTTTGGATTGAACATTTATGGAGCTGTTGTGCAAGATACAGTGTTGACATTTTCTCATGACTGAATTTAATATCAGTACATTTGTTGTCATACAAATCACTAAATAATCTCATCATGAGACGATAAAATTAGTCAAATCAAATCAATCTTTATTTGTATAGCACCTTCACAAAGTGCTGTACATTTAAAAACACTTGTCCCCTCCCCCAACATTTGAAACCAGTCGAAGCTTAAAATGCAATGGCTTGGCACTCACGACCATATTTGGACAAGAGGGAGGAGTGAGTGGGAGGGGCCTCCTGATACAAGTAGCCACAACCTTAATTAATGCAAAACTTTAATGCAATTTAAATTACATGTAAACTGTTTTCTGCACCAGGCTGTAAACACGATTATTTTGATATAACATTGGACATTTCACCATCTGTGGGAAGTTTCTTTAAATCAATGAGAGGTTAAAATATCTGGTTAATATTTAAGTTTTAATTGAAGAGTTTTCTTCTTGAAAGGAATAGAAAAAAAATGGTGAAAATACAGTTTGGAGGATAGATTATGACATAAACTAATAATTTTTAGGGATAAGTAAGTCAGATTTCACAGAAGCTGCCCCTTTAAATGACCCCATATGATGTCAGAGCATTTCAACCAATCCGATAATTAGGAGGATTTTCCTGATTGGTTGAAATGCTCTGACATCACATGGGCTCAGCACGTGGAAGCTGCAGTGAAGTTTGATTTTTGGTGACATTAAATCTGTCTTTTGAATTCAGCATGACGACATTGTTTCCAATGGGAGGAGGAACAAAGAGTACAACAGTACATTTTCATAACGCAGAACCAAATTAGTATAAAGAGGCAATTACACAAAGAAAATACGAAAAACTGTACAAAAATAAAGGTCACAGGCAGCAGCTGTCAAACTGTAAATGCTTGCATTGACCGAAGTCTCATTTCCTATCAGTAAATACAGAAAATTAAAGGCGCTTCTAAAAATAATCCAGAGGCCTGATGTGGATGGGGATGTTAGGGGTTGCAGACACGGAGGTCAGAACATTCATTAATTTTTCCCGGCATGCAGAAATTATCTTATTAATCTCTATTAACCGTGGACAAAACCGACTGTGGTCGTGTAATTACTCCACCGCACCCACAAAATGACAGAGTACATGTTAAAATCTGCAGCTTCACAAAGGCACAAATGAGGACAGAGAACGGCCACATGTTGTGATGTCCAAGTACATAAAGTGCTCAGTGGATAATCTCTCAAATCAAGACAAAGAGCGCACAAAGCAGTCACAATGCACACACCCGCTACATGTATATTATTTTTAGGCATCAGTGAGTTAATATAGTCGTCTACTGCAAAGACTAATTACATTAAACCATTCAGAAAGGAGCTGAAAAACTAAATTAAATGACTTTAAAGCTCTTTATTATCCACAATAATGGATGTAGCCAGCTCATAAAACAACATTTATGAGAAGCATATTGCTGCAGTCATTAAAGTAAATAATTTAATAAAAATATATGATTTCTTGTCTCATCAGCGGTTGAGAGAAACGATCAGAGGGAGTCAGACAGATGCTGATTCGCTGAGGAAAGAATGTAAAGTATTGATCGGAAATGTTTATGTGGAGAAGTTCAACTCCAGCGTGAGAGTCAACATCAGTTCAAACTTGGACAGTAGCGCTGTGCTGACTTCCTGCCAGGTTTGTGCAGCCAAAGTTCAAGTGAACACAACTTTGACTCCGAATGTACTGACCTCCACCATGTGTGTCCGCTGGGATGTTGGCAGAAATTACGGCAGCAACTATTTTATTCAAGCTGTGTTTCCACCACGGGAACGCATCTGTTTAAAGGAACTTGTTTTTCTCGCTATAGAAAGTCCCGACTTGTGCTGTAACCCTTTCGAGCTTTCAAAGGAAAACCTACAACAGATTGATCGGCAACAAAGTTCAGGGCTGAAGAGGAATTTATATGCAGATGTCACTTGTCATTGTCATGTTTTGCCACTTTCTGAAAAATCAGCTGATTCATTTGGTTACGATAAACCCTCAAATAGTCGCCAGGGCCTTTATTTACCTCAAAAACATGACGGTCCTCTATTGGAGGCGGGACTTCACTCCTAACTTCCTCTGTTTGAGAAGAGTACCTGTCTATAAGCTGCTATTGAATTTATTCCAACAGTTTCATGTCGTCTGATGTGACAACGCTAAATGTATCGGCAGCACGGAGGTTGCTAGCTTGTAAAAAGCTAACGAGCTTCGTGCCGCCGATACATGAGAAACACCGGTGTTTAAGTTCAAAGCGTCGGAAAAAAGTAGCGGCTTATAGTCCGGAAAATACGGTAATTTAAGAGCATGTTTGTGACTGCAGTGTGAGGCTTTCCTCACATTTTAATGGGTTTTTTTAATAAACAGTTTGGTCCAAGTTTTTACGACAAAGTGTCTGTTAATGTCTGTGTTCAGGAAGCAGTGGAGAAGCAGATCCACTCCCATCGTGAAGCTCACCAGAAACAGATCAGCAGCCTGAGAGACGAGCTGGACAACAAGGAGAAACTCATCACCGAGCTGCAGGAGTGAGTCTCTGAGATGTGTCACTGTTCTCACTCACTGTTACTTTACTAAAGAGATGAGGGGAACAAAATGGCCAAAATAAAACGGAAAAAGAGCCCATTCCTCTGACCTGTGACTGAGATTTATTGTATTTTGTTTGTTTCAGTCTGAACCAGAAGATCATGTTGGAGCAGGAGAGGCTCAGAGTGGAGCACGAGAAACTCAAATCCACCGACCAGGAGAAGAGCCGCAAGCTGCATGAGCTCACGTACGTTTCTCTGCAATGATCCAGAATTATTCAGTTCAGCTGTTTGTAATTTCATACAGCTTCATGGTTGTATTGTTGTTGTTGTTCAGGGTGATGCAGGACCGAAGGGAGCAGGCCAGACAGGACCTGAAGGGTCTGGAGGAGACAGTGGTGAGTAAAAAAATGAGCTGTTGGCCTTGATATTTTTTTGTGTTTGTGTGTGTGTCTTATAAAAATCGAGTTACATTTTCTTGCATGAAATTTTCCTTTTTTCTCTAAAATTTATACATGAATTTAAATTTCACTTGTCATCTCATCTTCCCATCTCCCAGGCCAAGGAGCTGCAGACTCTGCACAACCTGAGGAAACTGTTTGTCCAGGATTTGGCCACCAGAGTTAAAAAGGTGAAACACATCGTCATGTATCATCATTATAGTCTGGCAGTAACAAAGACTCCAAAGACAAAGGGGGTTTTTGTACCAAACAACAAACAGGGTTTCTGCAGGGTCTTAAAAAGTCTTCAAATGTCTAAAATTCACCTAAAATCTCACAAAATGTCTTAAATACAAATTTGAAAGGTCTTAAAAATGCATTAACATTACTTTTATTTAAAACAAATGCATAAACTTCAGTGTCGCTTTTTGGAGCGCTGTAATATAACTACAAAACGGAACTAAAGTACCTGTGTAAATACCGTAATGTTGGTAATATATACGAAACACTACACTTGGAATCACATCGCTAGGGCAAATGGGTGAGGAATTACGGTAAATTGATTTATGCTATTCACTCTGTATCTACGGCCATATGCTCAGATTTAAAGGGTTTTAAGAAAAGCCCACAGCAAAGCCGACTTACTCGTATCAGGGGTAAGTGCAAGTTCAATGGTTTGTGGCTCCAGAACGAACAATTTAATGCATGGTTGAAGCTGGAGGATGGAAACATGAAGCACACTGCACCTTCCTGAAACTTGGAAAACTTCGCATTAAGGCTTTGGGATCGTATTGGTTGGTTAGTTGCATGTAATTCCTTACATCCGGTTTTCCTTCCTAGCTTTTTTGCCAGTATGGATGTGAAATGGGTCTTAAATTGTATTCACTATGGTCTTAAAAAATCTTAAATTTGACTTGTTGAAACCTGCAGAAACCCTGAAGAAACTACAAACAGAGAAACAATCATTACATGGAAGTGTCAACTAGTTTTTATTATTATTATTTTTAACTCAAACCAGAACTGAGCAGTGAGTCAGAGCTGTACTTTGGCTCTAACTGAAGTGGCACAGATGGCAGGACTGTATATTTAACTGGGGTTGTAAGTCTTCCTCTTATTTATGATTATTTTTCTGTATTTTGTGCAGAGTGCTGAGATGGACTCGGACGACACAGGTGGGAGTGCAGCACAGAAACAGAAAATCTCCTTTCTTGAGAACAATCTTGAGCAGCTCACCAAGGTTCACAAACAGGTAGGAGTTCAGTCTGCACACGACCGTTTAGGATCTCATGGTGTTTTCCTACTTGTTGCCTGTGTTTCCCACTGGTCGTTTACAGTAGGAACCTAAATAAAAAGACATCCAACCCGTGTGTTTTGTCCCCCAGCTGGTGCGTGATAATGCAGACCTGCGCTGTGAGCTTCCTAAACTGGAAAAGCGTCTTCGTGCTACGGCTGAGCGGGTCAAGGCCTTGGAGTCTGCTTTGAAGGAAGCCAAGGAGAACGCCGCCCGCGACCGCAAGCGCTACCAGCAGGAGGTGGACCGCATCAAGGAGGCCGTCAGGGCCAAGAACATGGCCAGGAGGGGACACTCGGCACAGATCGGTTAGTGTGACACATGTCAGCAGCAAACACAAGATTTCAAGGATGTGTCATAGTGGCTGGAGAAACTGTATCTTATTATATTGGTTTGATACAGATGATTTATACTTTAGTAACACAGCACAAGGGGTAGTCGTCCATAAAAGTTGAATTATTAGCCACATGATGATCATAGACTTTTAACTGAATGTGGCTAAGTGGGCAGAAATGTCTGAAGGTAATATTGTTTTCTCTGCAAAAAGATTGGAATTAGATTTTTTTCCTAATTCCTATCTGATTACAGTTTGATTTTGTGTTTCTTTTTGAGTTTACCAGAATTAAATGCACTTATATTTATTTTTTTTCTTCAAATCAAAACCAGTCAATAATTCAAAGTGTCTGATGATCAAATACAAGCCAGGAAAAAAGGAGTTTGTATGAACATGTTTTGATCCACTTCACGTCCAGGTCCAATTAAAGCCTCAACACGTGGCTGTTAATATATTACCAATTAAAAATCTGTCAAAAACAGTCTTAAAGGATGAATACTCATGCTCTCTCCCTTCATCAGCCAAACCCATCCGGCCTGGACAGCAGCCAGTGGCGTCTCCCACTCACCCCAACATCAACCGCAGCGGAGGAGGCTTCTACCAGAACAGCCAGACGGTGTCCATCAGGGGAGGAGGCAGCGGCAAACCCGACAAGAAGTAAGTGGAAACGTCTCATTTTTTAATGTCCTTCATCTGGAAGAAGACAGTCTAGGAGTCGTGTTTTGTGTTGGACTGTTTTGTTCGTTTTTTTAAGCCTCGACTGTTTGTAGAACGAACAGAGCTGATGTAACTTCACCTGTTGGTTTGTGAACTTGCATTTTGAGGCCGGAGTTTGGCATTTCAATGTCGCCATGTTGGCTTCTTGGAGCCTAGGTGACCATATTTGTGTATAAATGTAGATGTGAGGAGGCGGGTCTGACCTTTGAACCCGAAGACACTGTCCAATGTGTATCAGGTTAATCAAACTAACCACGCCCCTAAATCTTCCTCTTTGTGAAGACAAACATCCACTTATAGTCTATGTATTTCATGGTTGCAAATGAGGGTTTTTGAATTGAAGTCAGTTGGAGCCAGCATCTAGTGGACATCTTTTTGCACATCTGTATTTGCCTCACTTTTGAGACTTGGTGGCTACATCCATTTCTAAACACAGTCGATGCTTTGAAGTTTCCTCAGTTGTGAGCCAGGAGCTGCATAAAACCAGTAACCTGTAACCAGTGTGATGGATAGTTGGAGTAATATATGACATGTTCATTCATTCATCCTCTTTTTTGTTCGTGCAGCTGAAGAGCAGCAGGACAGAAGGACGACACCACAGAAGAAGCCAACATCACCCCACGCCCACCCGACAACCTGTCATTCCATAACAGCGAACAGGCTCCTCGTCGCTGCTTTGGA
>OOFC01035837.1:3901-15086 GCA_900323345.1 Pseudochromis fuscus | reverse complement strand
GGCAGCGTTCAGCCTGCTGCTGTGCTCTGTGGGTCAGGTCAGGTCAGGACGGAGGCGACTGATACTTCCTCTCCTCCTCCTCGGCCTCCACATCTGTTTGTCCTGGATCCTGATGTTTGCCTGTTTCCCTCCTTGTGGATTTTATCTGCCACCAGCTTCATTTCTCTCCTCCTCCATCACCTTTCATCATTTTCTTTCTTCCTTTCACTCTTGTTTTTCAGTCCCTGTGTCACTGATTTGATCTTTTCCTCTCTCGCTCCATCTCTCATTCATTTCTCCTTCTCATTTCCTCCTTTCCTTCAGATTCTTCTCATTATTTTCACTTTCCTCTCCACCTCTGTCTCACCTTTCTTCTTCACCTTCAGTTCACACCTCTTCATTTTGTTCCCTCTCCCTCCATCCCTCATATTTTTTACTGTACCAATCAGAAAGTATTAGACTGTGTATGAGATGGATGAAGCTAACGTGATGTCACCTGTTGGTTTGTGGAGTTTGGTATCTTAACGTGGCCATATTTGTGTTTTGAAGCAGGAAGTGACCATATTTGGAGGAGTGAGGAGGCGGGTCTTAGCCTCTGTGCTTCAAACTGGTTTTCTTCCAGTCTACATGGATGATGTCATGTGACAGTTTTTTTAATAATTGTTTTCCATCCGTCACCTTTCTGTTTCTCACCTTTACTTCCCTCCATCCTTTTCTTTTCCCTTGTCTTTGTTATTCTTTCCAACCTTTTCACACTGGTTTAATTTTCTCCTCATTTCCTCCTCACTCCATTTCTCTCCTTTTTGTTTCTCAGTTTTGCAAAATATCCTTTTCTCCCTTTCATCCACCTCCTAATCTTCATGCTCCTCTCTTCTCCTCCCTCCATCCTCCATCCTTTTCTCTCCAGCTGCTCATTATATCCTGTCTCCATCCTTTCTTTTGGTCTCTGTCTATCTTCTCTCTTTCTTATTTTTCATTCCCTTCATCTATTTCTTCTCTGCTTCTATTTTGCAAACACTCTTCTCTCTCCTCTTCCTCCTCAGCATCCTTCCTCTCCCTTTCTTTTCATTCTCTCTAGCTTTTAATCCTCTCTTCCTGTCTCCATTTCTCTCCATCCCTTTCTCTTCCGATGCTCATTTGCCTCTCTCTCTCATTCCCCTCTATAATGCTCCCTCCTCTCCTCCTCCTCCTCCTCCTCTTCATCCCTCCATCCCTCTGGTCTGGGTCATAGAGGCTGAGCTCCCCGGGGTGTTGGTTATGTAAGAGCTTAGCGTGCTGATGTGATGTGTGGGGAAGTGTTTAGGCGGCGGAGCCACACACACACACACACACACACACACACACACACACACACACACACACACAGAAAGCTGCATGCAAGCTGGCACTTTACCACGAGCCGTCCTCCTGCTCAGACTTCTTATGTGGAAACTGAACATCTGAGCATCAGCAGCATCAGCACCGACTCCAGCTCCAGCTCTCGGCACGTGTTTGATTCTGATCTATATTTGATCACCGTACAGTAACATCTCGTCCATTACCTCATGCTCCTCTATGTCTTTTTAATGACGGACCATTACAGGGCCTGTGGGGTGTGCTGTGCAGATGTTTTAGACACTTTTCATTCGTATCCATCACACAAATGTGTCCAGAACCTGCAGCAGATGGTACGACCTCCATATATTCTGATTGCAGACACTTCTGAGGGACTCTCTGTGAATCCACAGTCAAACAGCAGCAGCTTTAAAAACTGCACCAAAAAGATGTCGTGCTGTTTGAAAACTGTGTGATTTTCTACACAGCTGCTTGATAATAGAAATGTAATTTAAATATTAAATATAACCATCTTGTCACCTACTATTATGCACCCACCATTTGAATTTGCCTGTTAACATGTTGGTTTTTTCAAGTGGAAGAATTGACCATATTTGGACAAAAAGGGAGGAGCAGGAGAGGACCAAGGGGGTGGAGCCTCCTGTGACAACACCCACCTGTCACTTAACAGCTGCACACCCTTAATTATTCATAAATCTGAGCATTAAAATCCTTTTACATCACATCACTGGTCGTACTCTTTTAATCACAACAAACAAACAAAATTTAAAATACTATAACGTGACTTTCCTGCCCAGAGCAATTTCAACCAATAGCGTCACTTTATCCACCTGTCAATCAACTTGCTGTTAGCATCACAGTTCACATTAGCATCAGAAAACAGAGAGTAGCAGCAGCTGCAGTAGTAATCAGTTACTTGGTGGAACAGTATTATTCATTTATAGGTTTACTAGTAACGTTGGCTAGCTAGCTATGGTGTTTCATTGCGTTTCCAGGGTCCAATTAAATGGCTCCAAAGGTTTTGTCCCGCCTACATTTCCCATTTTATCCAGAACAACATCTCAACATGAAACTTTCTTTGTACCCGGTTTGTTTTTGCCTTGACGTTGTTTTCTGAGGAGATCCCCTTGTTGTCGGTGCCTCTAGTGGTCATCTGAGGAACTGCACCTCTTCTTCATCCTTGGAGGTCGCAGCTTGTCCTTGTCTCACAACAAAAGACTCGGTATCGCTGCAGTTAATCTGAATAATGTGGAAATTCATGGAGCATCTTTTCACATCACGTTCTGCTTACCCAGCTTCAAATCCCCTTTTAAATCACACAAATGAGACTCCCAGGTATGCGTGGAAGGAACCAAGTGAAATAGTGGAAACCATGAGTGAGGCTGCCTGGCGACCATACGGGCCCCATCCCCGCCTCTAATGGGCCTATTAGTCACAGAAACAGACTGTGAGTGATTATGAGCAATCAGGCTGTACAGAGGAAGACCACTAAGGGAAATGGGGTGGGAGAGAGAGTGGAGGACGAAGGGCGAGGAGGTGGAGATGGAGAGCAGGAGATAGCGACAGAGGGAATATTAAAAGAGAAATAAAAATGGAAGATGAGAGTAAGAGCAGAGGGTCTCCGAGCTGCTATTATCACTCTGCACAAAAAGGTTAATTAAGTCATTCAGAGCAGAAAAGGAAAAAAATAAATAAATAAAACATTGACCGGGCTGGACGATCTTCAGCCTCCCACCATAGATCAGACAAATCAGATGAAACTGGCTCGTATTCAGAGGCGGACAATGGCGGCCGGCTAATAGGCCGCGCCGCTAAAGATGCTCATTTATCAACATCAGTGTGGCAGCGCGATACAGATCCATCTTTAGACGCTGCTGTGTGTGTGTGTGAGGTTAAACCACCGCTACTGCCACGAATGCAATATGGATGTGGTCGTCATGGTTACAGCAAACGCAGCTCTGGGGTTGGTTCTCATTAAGGAGTTAATTACCTGCTGTGGAAATATTTTTCCCCTTCGGCTGATGAGGTCGTCGTCAGCAGACGGCGGAGGGGCCGAGCTGCTGTCTCCACCGTCAGAGGATGATGAAATAAAAAGGTTTTTATTTAATAACAACATTTACATTGAGCAAATAAATGTCATTTATTTCATAACATTATTAAAATCATGCGTGACTGTGGAAAATCTGAGGAATAAAATGACATTTAAATAACGTGAGAAAACAAAACACGTCATCTCCTCAGTAATATTTAAAGTTTAAAGTCTTTTTAATCCTTTAGATAAAAGACAAATACCTGAATATAAATATTTAAAATGACACAGCAGATAAACGTCACCACAGTAGCATCACCCACTGGCTTCTGGTTGGTGTTTGAAGGAAGAGTTTGACATTTGGACCATAGACCAGCCAGAAGTGACCATATTTGGAGAAGAGGGAGGAGCAGAAGTGAGGGGGTGGAGTCTTCTGTAATGACACCCATCTGTCACTTAATTATACATAACTTGAAAAATTAAAATCTACCTGAATTGAAAACTGTTTTTTTTAGTCCTTTTTAGATCAGATCTCTAGTTGATATTCTTCATCCTTGTTCAGTATTTCGGATAAAATTCGTACAGATCAGAGTCGTATTAACACATGTGCATGGAGGACACACTGTTTGTTACTATTACTGAGTTTTTACTACTCTAATAAGATGATGTCATTCTTTGATCATTCATGTTATCAGTTATGATATCATTCATGTACCAGAGCTGTCTTAACAACATCAAGGGCCCCTGGGCAAATCAGACTTTTTTCAAAAACAAAAACATAAATAGTTCAATCAGTGGAGCCTCCTACTGGTCGAGATGAGAATGAAGAATATCAACTAAATCCAAACTTTCTGACTAAAAGGCCTTCTCTTAATGAGGCGGCAGGATGATGCTCACCACAAAATTTACAAAGTTCAGTCACATATACTGACTTGTTTAGCGTAATCTTGTAATATTAAGGTTATCTGGTAATGCTAACTAGCTAAGGTTTCATTGTGTTTCAATGATCCAATCAAATTAATTAGGTGGCTCTGCTGCTACCCAGGTGATGACTTTCTTGAAAACACTGAAAGAAATCTTGTAGCAACAGTAACGACAGTTCTTCGCCGACTTCAGTGTCAGACACACAATGAATGAACTTGACCTGTGATCTAGTAACGTTCACTAGCTATGGTGTTTTGTTTGTCCAATCAAATTGCTCCAAATGTTTTGTCCCGCCTCCACATTCTGTTTTTGCTGGAAATCTGTCAGGATACAGATGTTACGTACTGTTTCCTGTTTCCTTTTTATGTGAGATTTGAAAATCAAGATGTCTGTACTAATTAGTAAACCTGTTGTACGTATGATTCTGTGTGTTTGTGTTTGTTTGTGTTCTAGTTTCCCCGTACTGGATATGATCTTATAAATCTATGCAGTTACAAACTTATTTACTGCAAATATGAATATTTTATGTTTTTTTTATTGTATGTTTACCACATTTACACTGTGTACTCATGTGTTTATTAATAATGTATTCATGCATGCATTTAATTTACCCTTTAATTTAATAAGCAGCCACACGCTGAGATCAACGACTGTGGATTTCATTTTTCCAGGAAGAAAAACAAGAAGAGCGTCGTGCTAAATATAAACACTGCAGACAAACAAGACTCCACATCAATAGCAGCAATCAAATCCACATTTAACTTGATCAAAGAGAAAACTCTCAACACGGATTCACTCTTGCTTCATGGGTCTGATCATATTTTATATTTTTCTTGTTGTCTGCAGATTAAAAGCCCAAAGTCTGATACATCTTGTTCCTGTCATCGAGCTCCACTGCTGTCCAAATTAAATCCTTTTTTGTCAGTTATGCAGAGAAGTAGATCTTTAGAAACTCGTCCTGTCAACATAACATGACACAGTGTTTGTAATCGTGCAATAACTGAACTATTGAGGACAGATATTTAGTATTTACCTACATTTTGTGTTATATGTTGAATTATTAACAAATTGAAATGAGGTTGGTTCCTCTTTTTCCAGTGGTTTTTAACAAGCTGCTACCAAACTGCAGTTCTTCAAATGTCCACTAGAGGCTCCACAGGCAAGTCAATCCCCACAGACCTGAAATGTTTTGTCCAGTCCACTTGAAACAGCATTTTGAGTGTATCTAACATCCATATTGAGACATGTTTCCAGATAAAATAGGATATGTAGGCGGGACAAAACCTTTGGAGCCATTTAATTGGAACATTGAAACACAAAGAAACACCGTAGCTAGCTGTGTGACAGTATCTGACAACTACAAAACAGACTAAAACTTTTAAAACTCATTAATAAATCTTGGTTAACTCAGCCAGTTTGAAAAAGCTGTTGTTACTCGAGCAATACGATTTTTCAGTGTGGAGTATTTTGAAGAAAGTTATTGTCTGGGTAGCATTGCGCTAGCTAGCTTGCTACTTTACGGATTCCCTGGACTTTTAACTAACTTCTGTATCGTGACATATTTTGGGCAAAAACAGGATAGCAATTTGATTGGACCATTGAAACACAACAAATAGCGATAAATAGCTAATACCTAATGTTGCATCAAGGAATCGGCGATACAATGTGACGCGAATTTGTCGGTGGAGTTAAAACTTTTTCAACTTGTGCGATACGACTTTTGCATCTATTTGCGTCACTCAGTGTGAGTAGATGTGGATTTGCATCTGCTCATGTTTTCCCATTCACTTATGTACCGTGTCCCGCAACACATTTGTGTCATGTTGAGTGTGAACAGACTGTGACTGTTGTTCAGTTTTGATCCAGACGTTGTGTAATGTTCTGCCTGAATGCCACTGAAAATGGTAAATGGAGTACCTTTATATAGCACCTTCATGACCTTAGCTAGGTCCCACTGCACTTTACAATGCAACTCACCCATTCACACACACACACACACACACCAATGGCTACCGAGCTGCCATGCAAGGCGCTAGCCACCATTGGGAGCAACTTCGGCTACGTTCAGACTGCAGCTAAAGTGACCCAAGTCCGATTTTTTTTGCCCCTATGCAACCTGTATCTGATCTTTTCATGACAGTCTGAACAACTCAGATCTGATTTTTTCAAATGCGACCCAGGCCACTTGGATATGTGTGTGGTCCTAAATCAGATACCTATCCGATCTTTTGCCATGCGACTTCTGTCTGAACGGCCAGGTCACATTTATCCAACCTACACGTCACAATACGCGACAAACGTCTTTAATCTGCATAACTCTGTATCATTAAAGCCTCTGACATCACTATCCCACCTGCTCCTGGCTGTGTTTCTTCTTAAAATCAGGTTGTACATGTATTTGCTCTGGTTGGACAACGATGTTAGAATCATAAAATACGCTGCACCGTTATCGTCCATGTTTACTTCCACAAACACTGAAGTGTGCTCGCTGTGTGACGTCGTTATGTCCTCTTCTGCACATCGGGACACTTTTGGGTCGTATTTAAGTTCACACGGGAGATCACATACAAGTCGCATTTAATTGTAAATGTGAACGAAATCACAAAAATATTGGATTTCACAAAAAAATCTGAACTGAGCATTAAGCCCTGCAGTGTGAACGTAGCCTTAGTGTTTAGTGTCTTGCCCAAGGACACTTCTACATGTGGACAGGTGGAGTTGGGGATCGAACCCACAACCATATGATTCATAGGCGACCTGCTCTACCACCTGAGTCACAGCTGCCCTGTTTAAAAGATCAAAGCAGGTCACCATGATATAAACATTAGGAGTTGGTTCTTCAACAAACTGGTAAAAGACATGATGAGTAACTGAGAACCAATCCGATGATAAGAACCAACAAGTACTGTGCAGTAGTTTACCATCGACTGTGACGGTGAATACAAATAAAGTTGTCTCACTTGTTTAAACTTCATTTAAGAGACCAAGTGTGGAGTTGTTCACCATCAGTGGACCAACACCTGCAGATGATCAAACTATTGGTCGTCCTGTAACGTTCCTGTTGGTTCCTGTCTCCAACAGATCGAGGTGTCTCCACGTGTCCCGTCTCAGAGCGTCTCTGCAGCTCCTCCCTCCCTCATCAGTGGAGCTGTATCACGGTGAGCCACTAAGTAGGCAGCGAATAATCACTGTAAACATGATCACAATAATAATGAGGGTAATTGCCTGGGCGAGCGCTGCCAGCAGCTCTCCAAAGCCCTGTTTGTTTTCTGATCCCTCTTCACTGGAGTCATTTTGGTCTAATGGTCCGTTTAATCTGCCTCTTTCTGTCGTCCTCCTCCCTCCTCTCCCTCCATCTCTGTTCCCTCCTTCTCTTTGTCTGAAATGGAGCGTGCGACACACTAAATGGAGATAATAGAGGCTCCATTTTGCAGCTAAGAGGGTAATTTGCTAACTCTTTGAAAACATAATTCTCAGAACGGCATAACGGAGGTGATTGTTCCTTTGTTGCTCCATTTGTCGAACGTCTAATTCAATAGACTTCTGCAGTTATTTCAACTGTTTTCCAAGGATCGTTTCATAATTTAAAAAGTTGCTAAATGTTGTTTCAAGCCTTTAAAAAAGTGATTGATCCTGAATAATCAGAAAGAGCTGCCATGCTTTTTTAATTACTTTGTCTTTTTTAACAGAATAGCTGCAGCTACACTGAGTGACAGATGTAAAGTATTGTTTTTATTTGGCAAGTTAATGAAGTTACAGATAAATCTGAGTGTAGTCAGATAAACCTGCAGAGAAATGTAATGTGAGTAGAAAGTGTTTCCTCCTCTTGTGTGTGAAAGGATCCAGGATATTGTAGAGTTGTAAACTAATTATAATGTGTATGAGCTCCTGTTAAATCCTCTGCACTAATGAACAACAGGTAAAGTGATTTTATTCCTTTTGGATGATTAGATTCACATTGGACAGATGCTAAATGACTAAATATTAGTTTCAGAGGCTGGTTCGATGCACTTGTATTAACAGTCAATAAAGTGAGTCATTATTGTTTACAACCAATATTTGACTGACTCTCTGTATAATTAAAACTGATCTCTTTGCACTGAAGGAACTTCTCATCGAACCTCAACCAGCTGTTAAAAACAACTGTACTGAAAACAGACGAAGCTAAAGTGACTTCACACGTTGGTTTGTGGACTTTTGAAACCAGTAGTTTGGTATTTGAACATGGCCATGTTGGTTTTTAAGAGCCAGAAGTGACCATATATGGATATGAAGGGAGGAGTAAGGAGGCGGGTCCGACCTTTGAACCTGAGGTCACTGTCCAATGAGGATGAGACTGGAGTTCACCAAACTTCCTGTAAATCACTGGAGCTGTCAATCAGACTAACCCCGCCCCTAACTCCTCCCACCTGATCACTGAGGAGAAGAATCTAATGACATCAAAATGACTTGTGCAAAGAAGCATCTAGTGGTCATCTGGGGTATTGCACTTTTTTTGCTTTGGCCTCATCGTGCAGACCTTTACATCCAGTCAGAGTTAGCATGTTGTTACATGTTGAAGCATGAAAATGACTGTAACATATAATCCAACACTAAGCTATGTTAGCATGCTGTTAGCTGCTAGCTGTTAGCTGCTAGCTTGGGTAAAACTCTTGGCTCTTTAGATTTTTGTTTGTTTGATGTAAACAGCTCTTGATGGAAAACTGATTTTATTTTTATAAAGTTCATCATGAGGATCCTAAAACTTTCCACTGAAGCTCAGACTGGACAAGAAGCTTTAAAGGCAGCGTCCAAACCACTGGAGTAATTAACACCCTGCTTTCTAAATTAGCCAGTGACCTGAGATGACCCCAAATACCTAATTTAGTGACTGTCCACAACTCGCTGTCGTTTCACTGGATCATCAAACAAAATGGGACATAATGTTGAATAGGTGTCACTTCGTCAGCACCAACGATGCACCACCATCTTGCTCACTGGGATTTCTGGAGTATTCATAACATTTTTGTTATTTATGGTTTGTAGGGTGAGGTTAGAAGCTTTTAAAGGCAGCGTGATGACGACAATTAAGAAATTAAACCCTGTTTTCTAAATTAGCCAAGACACCTAATTTATTAGCTGTCCACACTCAGCTGTTTAACTCAGTGTTAAATATGATTTAAAATAATACTGTTAGCATGCTAACTCTTCAATGCTATTTGTTTAGCACCAAACATGTTCGACTATCTTGCCCACCAGTAAAACTCTGGTATGAAGCTCAGAGCTGAGAATAATTTGTGTGGTTGATGTTTTTTGGGTTAGAAGCTTTTAAAGGCAACATGATCCAAGCCACTGGAGTAATTAGGTAATTAGATCCTATTTCTAAATACTGGAGAAATACCTCATTTATTGGCTCTTCACAACTGGCTGTTGTTTAAGTGGATGATCCAAAACATGGGAAATATAATAGGTATCAGTACAAACCAGATAGCAGTTGTTAGCATGCTACGTGTTTGTCCATGTTTGGGTTGTTGGAGTTCAAACTCTCCCATGAAGCTGAGAGTGAAGAAGATTTTTGTGTGATTGATGTTTTTTGGGTTAGAAGCTTCTAAAGGCAGCGAGATCCAAGCCACTGGAGTAATTAAGCATTTAGATTTAATTACAGAGAACATAATTAAACAGCTGAATAAATGGAAACCACGCTGTGAAGTGTGAGAGTTTCTTGTCGTGCTCTGAATGTCGTCTCGACACCGACGCTGAGATTCAGGTCAGTCCATGGCTCTGCTCGGCTGTAGCGTGAGGTTGCAGCCCGGTCTCCTCGCAGGACTTTTTAATATTGTGCAGCCACAGAGCTTCACTTCAGAGGCGTTGGAGCAGAGCAGCAGGCGACTGACTGACAGGCCGGTTCCTCCCCCTCAGGAGGAAATGTGTCCCTAAGTCAAATTAGATCCGCTGACATCTCCTCGCCGCTGCCTTTTCCTCGCCGTGTGTTCGACTGAGCCTCGCAGTACATCTAAGACGAGTCGTGGGAACGGAAAAAAACCGAAACGTGCCGCTCTCGCTCTGTCACAGATGGCGACGCCGAGCGCATCTGAGAACATCATGCTCTGCTGAGGAAGCGTCAAATTGAATTTGTTGGAGGGAAACAGGTGTGCTGAGTTAGGTGCTGTCGTATTAATGTGGCTTTCTGTCTCGCACGTACAAACATCCTCATGAGCGCACACGCACAACGCAGCTTTTAAATTTTAAAGACGGGCCGCGCTGTGGCGACACCCTGAAACATGCTGCGTGGTTTTAACCAGAGTTAAACTACTACAAACTGGTTAATGTAACCCAGTATGATGGGATGTGTTTACTCTGCACTGGACAAAAGTGTAAAACCTTGAGTCAAATCAACCAAATACAAGAAAATGTCAAATAAAATTAACATAATGTTGGATAAAAATGTCAAAATATTGGATAAAAACAATAAAATGCTGGGAAATATCAGGTAAAATTCACATGATGTTGGGGAAAAACTACAAAATACTGGATAAAAACTACAAAATACTGGGTAAAAACTGCAAAATACTGGATTAAACTACAAACTACTGCATAAAAACTACAAAATACTTGGTAAAACAGAAAAATGTTGGGTAAAAACTACAAAGTACTGCATAAAAACTACAAAATACTGGATAAAAACTACAAAGTACTGCATAAAAACTACAAAATACTGGATAAAAACTACAAAGTACTGGATAAAACTACAAACTACTGCATAAAAACTACAAAATACTTGGTAAAACAGAAAAATGTTGGGTAAAAACTACAAAGTACTGCATAAAAACTACAAAATACTGGATAAAAAAACAAATATTTGGTAAAAACTACAAGATGTTGGGTAAAAATGACAAAATACTGGATAAAAACTACAAACTACTACATAAAAACTACAAA
>OOFC01035822.1:2398-12716 GCA_900323345.1 Pseudochromis fuscus | reverse complement strand
CGTCAAACAGGGAAACTAGAAAAGTTATAATGCTTTATTTTTAGTATAATTAAAGCTCATTAAAGATAAATAAGTGTGTCAAGCATCATTTCACACAGTTATTAATGTTTTTGGACTGAGTAAAAAATGTAATATATTTGTAATATATTTTCACTGTTATCAAGCAGAAGCCACAATTAACAGCAGATTATTTTACTTTCAGATGTGTTGGATATTATTTAGTAGGATGTTGTCTCTTCATGTTCAGTGAGAGGGGAGGAGCACCCGTGACCACTGACTGAACTCTGATCATTTTTTTTCTTTTCCCAGAATGAAAGGAGATTAATTGGAAAGGAGTTACTAATGGTGACAGGGAAACATGTGTTTCCTGCACACACATTCTCAGCATTCCCACCTCCCTGTTGATATGATAAGCAAATCTCACCTCCCATCCTCCCTACACTTTATCTTTTCCTTTAACCCCTCCCCTCTCACCTCCCTGCATGTATGTTTGTTCATCTCTATTTCACAACACAACTTTAATGTAGCTGCTAACTCATCTAGGTTTGGGTGGAAAGAAACAAAAAACACAACTATAAGGCTCTGCATTAATAACAACAAGGATGCTTACACAGCTGTGGAGACTGTATACATACAGACACGCACATATATATACAGCAATATGATCATCCCTGTCTAACGTGCAGTTGATCCTCTTCTTTCCACAGTGCAAAGAACGTGGGTGTGGGGTAGGGTGGACAAAGCCATGTAACAAACTGTTGCAACAGATTTGCATCAAAGATGGTACAAGATGAAGCTGTGCACTTCAATCTGCCACATTCCTCCACCCAGTGCTTACACAGAGCACGCAGGAACATCTGCTCTTTCTCCACAGGACTTTTGCTAGTTTAACCTTTCCAACCCTCCCTCCACTGATGCACATCCACCTAACTGTTTACATTTCAGCTCACCTCCATCTGCACATCCATTTTGGGAGATGACTTTTAAACACATTACACTGTGGGTCGTGTTTTATTCTTATTATAGTGAAGAGGTCTGAGGTTTCTAGGAACCTTCACCTGACTTTACACTGCACTTCCCACTGTGACAGGGAGAGGGCGCTCCTCTCACACAGTGACAACAGGCATAGCTGCTGTATTCTTACCATATATAGAATGGATGGAGCGAACTTGCCACTAGTTGGTTTGTGGACTCGTTTTGAAGCTGGGAGTTTGGTGTTTGAATGTCGTCATTTTGGAGTCAGAAGTGACCATATTTGGATATGAAGAGAGGACTGAGGAGGCAGGTCTGACCCTTGAACCCTCGGTCTCTAACCAGTGTGTATGAGACTGGAGTTCAAAGGTGAATGACTCCAAATCACCTGTAAATCACTGGAGACCAGAGCTTATTGTACCACACCCCTAAATCTTGAAGCCTAATATACTCTTCATGATTTCTGACAACTTCATGATTGAAAATGACCATTTTTGAATTAAAGTAAGTTGAAGGCAGCGTCTAGTTGCCATTTAATCATTGACAGTGAAATGATGCATTGGTTGTATAATTTAACATAGATTTGTTTATTTGTAAAATTCAGTTTTGACAACAGAAATGTTTTTTTTTTAACACATATATCTTTCACTAATCATGAAAAGTTCAAATATCACACAAATCAAAACTACAGACTCTGAAAAACTACTATTTTTATGACTTGGTTATTCTTGCAGTTTTATTTCTTAGCACCCGGACTGACTTTTATTTTGTATTCTCTAATTACAAACATGGCTACAGCACAGATCATAGTATCTGAGCAAATATAACAGAATCATATATAACTAAACAACCTGCTCCTGTAACATAACAGCACACACACACACACACACACACACACACACACACACACACATGCTCTCTCTCATGTTGACCTGCTATAATAGAACCTCTAATAACACAAGTCTGACCTGGTGAGAGCTGCTGAATACACAAGTGTTCATGCTGGAAGTGACTGAGAGGAACTTCTCCTCATTTAAAAATAACAAAGGCTTTCTTTGAAATACTCCAGAGCTCCTTATTTGGTCGTGGGATTTTGGAAGCTGCAGAAGAAGAAGAAGAAGAAGAAGAAGAAGAAGAAGAAGAAGCCTGGAAGGCATCCCACAGCTCACTGCTAGTTTATCCCCTGCATCAGACCCTAAGCAGAAAATGATCTGTAGGACTGTAAACAACTGCTGGAATTAGATTAGATGAAAACCACAACCAGTGGGGGAAAAAAAAGCTTCTTGAAGTTATTATGGCAATCCTGACACCTAGTGTTAGAATGAAGTAACAACAAGCAGCAGCTGCATGTCTACCAACAACACCAATCAAAGTGAGTATTTTAATAAGCTCCTCTCTTTGTGTGAAGAAGAAGAAAATATTTTGAAAATAATCATCTGAAAACTACAAAATAATAAAGTCATGTAAAGATGTTTTGACAATATGCTGACAGGTAGAACATGAAACCTTAGGAGGTCATGTGACTTCCTTGTTTGACGTTATCTCCCCTCTCATCTCTGTCTGTCTCCTCCTTGGTACAATGTAAGCTTTGTTCCTGCAGTCACTTCAGAAAGTATCATTCATCCATCATTCTGTGCACCCTTTGTGTTGTAGATTTTAAATTCTAAAAAAACAACAACAAAAAATCTGTTTAAATGGACAAAGAAACCTGCACTCAGCTCAATAATGAGGCCACTGTGCAAAAAATGAAATTTACAGCACACATTGTGTAAAAAGCAAGTGAGTCAAAATACACACCAAACCAACCACTGATTGCTTGTATCCCATCTTACTGGGATAGAATAACCCAGTGTGTACTAATACTATGTCCGTTTAAATCACAGTAGATGTAGTGACCTTCTAAAAATAGTGGCAGGTTACGTTATTGAGTAATTCTACTTAGTTACATTTGTTATTGTCTGAAGAGCAGCTGAAAGAATCAATCAATCAGATCCAGAATATGATCAAATAAATCTGTTTTATATTGGACTGCAGGGACCCAGAGTCCTGATTGGCTGGCTGTCTCAGTGGTTTGGACATGAGCTCTGCTGCTGTCTGTGTTCACTTCTCCAACATGAGTCACGTTGAATCCACTGGCCTACATTTAGGTCAGATCCCTCCACACAAGTGCAGCACAGAGACTGAGAGGAGAGGTGATCATAGTGACTGGTGATGGAGTACACAGAGGCTTACAGTGGCAGTAATGCTGAATAAGTGAAACTCTTCAAAAATATATATATATAAAAATAAAAAGAATGTATAGCCTTTTCCTGTGTTTTGATGGAATACTTAAAATATAATTACAAAAATAGACTGAAGTTATATGTTTGATGTAAAACAACATTATAAAGAATCTATATTTTTCTTAAATAAAGATACATCCATAGAGACAAAGGGTGGATCATAAAAGAGAAGTGGTCCGCAGAGTAGAAAGTACTGATTATAAAGTTGGAAAATGGTTTTATAATCTAGTAATAAATTACATTTTTTTCTTCATTTACTTTTTCCTACCTCGTCCTCCTCCTGCTACCCTCATCTTACACCATCATGACAGATAGCTGGTTGTTATTTAGCTTCAGTGAAGGTTTATATTAGATCACATCACACCAGTGAATGCAGAAAAGAAGTCAATTGTATAATATTCCTCTCTGTGTGTGTCTCCTGTTAAACACTGTGCAGCAAACAGAAGTAGCTGCTCCATCCATTCTCTCCCTCCCCTTCTTGTTATATGGTCAAAAGGGGGAGGGGGCAAGTACACACATACACACACACACACACACACACACGGCAGCATCCACTGCTGATGTCAGACTCCAGTCATGTCGACCCTCCTCAGCAGCACCATCAGCACCATCATCTTCACGGCTTCTCTTCAGAGACGTAAGTACCCTCCGTGCGTCCTCTCCAACTTCTCACCGTGTGTGTGCCGCTGCAGTCCGCCCGCACGGACACTGTGTTACACCGTGTTCCGCCGTGTTTCCCGGTACATGGATGTGAGTGTGTGAGCGGGTCAGGCTGGGATGTTTTGGTTGCGCAGAGGTGGATGCTGTGGATGGAGGAGAATAAGGCTCAGCGGTGACGCGATGATGATGATGATGATGATGATGATGATGTTTAGAAGAACAGCAGGCTGATCTGACCTGCAGGAACATGACAGTGAGGATGTGAGGGAGGAGGAAATATCAGCAGGCTCGATAAGGTTGATGCAAAACTCTCTCTCCGGTCCCACGGATTTGTGATGCGGCGCTTGTGGGAGCATCGCGGGAAGAGAGAGAGGGAATGAACACGTACAGTTTGTACAGTAGCTCCGGTGTGTGTGTGTGTGTGTGTGTGTGTCTTTTTATTTGTGTGTTGGCTGCAAAATACACACAAGGAATGTTTGACTGAGGTTGTAAAAAAGCTCATTTAGTGCATTGCACGTGTTGCGTTCAAGTGTTGTCGTTTTTCTGGGCCACCTCGGCAGTGCAGGGGCGTAATTTACACTGGAGGTGAGAGGGGGGACATCCCCCCCTTTTAAAAATGCTAATATTGTTCTCCTTGCTGCGCAATATGGAAGCCCTAAAGGGACATGATTAAATGCATTTTGTTTTCTCCGTTTTTCAAGATCTCAAGTCGTTTTTCTCGTTATACAAGATTATCTTAGAAATGAGGTTTTCTCCAGATGACAGGATCTACTTTTCGTCTAGAGAAAACGAAATGAATTATCTTTTGTTTTCGTGAGATATCAAATTTCTCTCTTTACATCAAGAAAACAAATGCCGTATTGTCAAGATAACGAGATAAATTATCCTATTAACAAATGTTGTTTTCTCGCAATGACAAGAAAACCAGTGAAATTAATGCGTTATCACGGCAAAACTGAGAAAATAAAAATTTATTTAATCATGTCCTTTTAGGGCTTCTATATATCAGCACTTATGTAAAAGTAGAAAATGTATCAAAGAAATTGTGAGTGTGCCAATGCAGCCTTGCAATACACACCCATTATAAAATCTTGAAGAAATGTAAAACTGCGATTGCATCTAAACCATGAGAGATGTTGAAAATTGATTTGTTGGGACTCATTTAAAGTTTAAATGATGTTTCTGCTTCAAAATATACCAGAGCCATGGGGCGTCACAGAGGGTATGGCCTCAGGACTGTTTTTTGCCTCTCTCCATTCAAAGTGAATGAGAATAAATGGTGCATTTTTTCATGATTTTCGTAAACACTGTGCGACAAATCTCAGACTAAACTTATAGCAAACCATTCCCAACCAAGCTGCATGTGTTGATGTATTTTTTCTGAGGTTTTCTCAAAGCTGCAGGACTAGTTAGACACTGAAGTGTGTCCATAACAATAATAAACGTGATATAAACTACAAACTGTGTTGTACTTAAAGAATATCACTGTTTTCAAAATGTTTCTTTTTTTTGATGCCCACGTTGCCATAAAACGTAAAGTTTTGAACTAAACTGTGAACTAAATAACATATATTTACAAAAACTTGAACATTTCAGGAGAAGGACTCTGCACTGACCACCACCGTCCTGAATGTCCACTAGTCAAGGGTTTCATTATTTATTTTTTTTTTACTATATTTCAAAATCAATTCTAAAATGCTGGAAATGGTGGAAAACTGCCAATATTTTTCACGTACAATAAAATCTATAATGCATTAGCACTGGTGTGAGGTCTGAATCCATGTTGAATCTCATCTACTGGTTGAAGCATACTGCAGGAAGTACTGTCTGAAATTCTGTATTTAACACTGATTGTGCTAATGCTATTTGTCTTTACGGCCAAAAAACTGTTGTATTTAACAGTTTTTTTCCCCTTGAAGTAATGTTAGCAACAACATCTTTTAACCAAGTTAGAAAATGTAGCTGGACCTCTCACTGGTCATCAAAAAAATAGTTTGAAAATGAAATGACACTTCACATTTTGCATTAAAATGTCCCGTGTGTACATGTGTATGTTAAGTTGGTGGAACTCTGCACTCGAAATAATAAATACTGAAAAATAAATGATCCACTTGGTTAAATGATGTTCCTGCTCCTTGAATTTAAATTCAGTAACTGAATTTAAGCAGATTTCAGCCTTTTTGTGTTGAATCAGTCCAATAAAATAAAATGACAAAGGTTCAAATAAATTACTGCATTTGAATCTTTATTCTGTAACAGTACATTTACAGCAACATAGTAAACAGCAAGAAATACTGGATTATAGAAGTGGGTGATATTGGACTAACTGCATGCTGGGTTACTTTAACTGAGGGAGAGGAGTTGTTTTTATCCAGTGAACAAAATACTGGGTAAATACAACAAAATACTGGGTAAATACAACACAATACTGGGTAAATACAACACAATACTGGGTACAAACAACCCATCCTGCTGAGGTAAAGTAACCCAGAGTGCAGTTAGTTCAGCACTTTGCCATTTTTGGGTTTTAAAAAACAAAATTGAAAGTAACAGTTCTAGAGGATTGCTGTCCCAGACTGAATCAGATACTATTTTAATTAAAAAGAGCATGAGCTTAACCACCCTCACCCCATCTGCTCTGTGCCTCCTGTCACTCCATCACTGATCTGCTTCACCTCCTCTCTGACCACATCAGTGTTTAGTGTGATTAGTGAGGAGTCACATACATGACTGTGTGCAGTGAGGTCTGAACCATGCACACACACACACACACACACACACACACACGGGTCGATTAATGGCCTGTCTGTCACTGATTTCCAGACATCCTCTCACAGCTGTGAAAGGTACGATCGATGCAGCTGACCGAGCCACTTCTCACAGTGTGTGTATGTGTTTCTTTGTGTATTTTGTGTTTCATTTTATTTTCAAGGCGTCTAAAACATGCCAGCAGATGAAGTTCCACGACTGATATTGTAGAAGTGATATCAGCTCACACGTGTCCCCAGTGGCGGTCATGTTGGAGGTTGTTAGCTCACTGAGCCACTCTGAGGATTCAGGGGTTTTGGCAGAAGTACAGACTGTTATCTGACTGCTACCGGATAATTTGTCTTTGATAAATCTGGCAAATGACTAACCCTGAGGCTCTTTACACTTAGTTTTAAATTGTAGATAGATAGATAGATAGATAGATAGATAGATAGATAGATAGTAATACGTAATAATTACCCATTCATATGTTAGGTGCATGTGTAATATGTGCATGAGTTAGACCCAGTTAAAGGTGTATATTAGGTGTCCTCACAGCCCATGGAAAGAGGTTATTTCTGAGTTTATTTGTTGCACCTCTGAGCCTCCTGTACCTCAGCATGCTGAACAGGTTGTGGTTAAAACAGTCATAGCTCCAGAAATGCACCAGGACCTCTCATCCAGGGAGGGTAGTGGACAGCCAATCACCGTTTCAGCTGTTTTTATAGCCCTCCGACCACTGCACATCCAACGTACCACACACAGAGGGACTATACACGCTATACCCTGGAGCGGTGAAAAGTCACCAACAGGTTCGACATCAGTTTATCCCACCTATGGACGAAGTGGAGACGTTGCTGGGCCTTCTTAAAGAGAGCTGATGTGCTTGCTGACCATGTCACTCAAACCACATGTGGAGCTGCTCTGGGAGGTGACCACATATATGTATGATTGTTGAATGAGTGGTTCGGTGGTGGTCGGAGGTACAAATTGGAAGCCACGCCCCCGTCAGCTGATGTGTCTCAGCTGTTCACTTGTGATCCCATCCCCCGAGGCTGATTTTAAAACCAAGTCTCTGTGAGGCTGGAGTTCAGGTCCAATCTCACTGAAGATCAGACCTGTCAATCAAACTGACCACGCCCCAAATCCTCCTCTTCTCTCAGCCTAATATCTCCTGAAAGATGAATGATTGTCAGATGGACCAGATCACTGAGACTTGACCTTAACTAATGACATCACAATGACTTGTAGAAAAATGTATTGACTGAATATTTCAGGATTTTTGAATTGAAGTCAGTTGGAGCCAGCATCTAGTGGCTGTCGGTGGTATTGCACTTTTATTCACTTCTGCATTGGCTTCACTTTTGAGACCAGGTTACTCCATCCAGTTCTATATACAGACTGTGCCATGACAAAACAATGCAGTGCAGTTAGCTGGATCACATTTAATTCAGTACATTGATGTAACTCTGCCTGAGTTCAAGTCATTTTATCAACAGAGAAAAGAGAGGGATGTCCCTGATTTTAAAAAATACTCAAAATTAACCAGTTTTCATTTGTTCAGTTCAGTTTTTATTTTTTCTGTTGGATGTCTGAACAACATCGTACTAGCTCATCTGAAAGTATTCATCTTCCTGTTATCCCCACATCCTGGATCAGCGTTATTCCTTTTTAAAGCGGCTCATTTGGCTCTACCTGTCATTTCCCCTCTCTTCACTTTCCTCTGTGATACTAAAACTAGCTGGAAGTGGGTGGTCTGCTCAGTCACTCTCCACTCAGCGCAGCAGCTGGATAACATCCAACAGGGCCAGGAGGAGCACGGAGCTTTGATTTCCATGTGCTTGGCTGGAACACCGGTACTGTTTGTTTCAGGAGGCACAGGGAGATACAGGGGTTTGGAGAGCATGTTAAGTTTGTGTGCACATGTGTGGGAGGACAACAAAGTGTGTACCCGACACCTAACTAGGAGAAAATGAAGTACAATCAGGAAGAAATGTGTCTCGATTGGCCTAAAACTGCCTGAGTGATGTAGTCCCATTTAACTTCTTCCTTATTTCTACCACCGTCTAGTTGTGGTGTCACATGTAGGACTCTGTATACTGAAGCTTTCACAGCACTTTGTAGTAGTGTTGTAGTCAATACCGTACCAACCGAGACCAAGACATTATCAAGACTAGAGGGTAGGGTTGCACAATTCCGTGAATTTTCGAAAAATTTGGAAACTTTCCATGGGAATTAACGGGATTTTATGGGAATAAACTAGAAATTTACTAAACTGAAGGTCGGCCCTCAACAGGGAACTTAAATACAGTTGTGGAAAATATATAGTAGCATAATCTTGGCTAAAACAACCACATTTAATGCAAGTACACTCCTCAATCATTTGAGGCCACGCCCCCTGCATGCACTGTGTACTCCTCCATCACATGCACAGATGATTGGTTAAACCCTGGAGGCCACACTTTTCAGCCCAAAGCGCAACAACTATTGAAGCCACACAGTTGAGCCTGTGGATTATATAAAGTCAAGTATGTTTTTAATAATATTATGGAGTAAATATATTAGATCTATAGAGATCTATAGAGAATGGTATCATGGGACCTAACTTAGCTAGCTGGTAAGTTAGGTGCTAAATGTAAGCTATTTTAAATTTCATTGACCATTTAAGAGGCTAGCTTGTTACAGCTCCCTCAAATGCTATGCTGTTTCTTCTGACTCCTGCAAGACAGCTCTCTGTAACCATACAAGAATTTATACATCAATTGTAAAATATTTTGAAGACAATCCCAGTTGTTTAGCCACTATATTTCTGTTCATGCCTTTGCATGAGTGTTTTTACAAGCTTTTTTGTTATTTGTATATATTACAGTTTGCTTAAATCACCCCCAATTTCCAGTTAATTCCCATACATTCCCAATAATTCCCATAGAAAGTTTCCAATTTGGAATATTTCCAAAATTCCCCAGCTTAACTTACCATGGAAAGTTTCCGGAAAGATTCTGCACATTTACCGGAAACTTTACGTCCCTTTGCAATCCTACTAGAGAGTGTCGAGACCAAGACAAAACCAAGACATTTAGAGGTTGAGACCGAGACAAGACCAGGACTGTATATATCAAAGAAAAATCACAACAAAACACAACCACATGACCAGCACGTTTTTTAAAAAAAAGAAAGAAAAAAAAAAAAGGCACAAGCCTGTTCACACTTGGTTTTAAAATGCGTCTCAGGCGATCAGATCACAAGTGGACACATCAATCAGCTTTTGTGAACAGTTAGCACAGTTAGCAGTGAACATGGTGAACCCATCTAAAGGCACCATGAGTTGTCTGCTGTATCCACAGAGTGATGACGCATTAAACCTATTTGTGTTTAAGTAATTGTAACACCGTTATCAGAAAGTAATCAAGTATTTACTCATTACTGCCAAAAAGTAACAGTGTTCCTCCCAGCACTAGTGTCCAAGTAGTGTTGAATCAGGACAGCTGGACGTGGTTTAAGATTGAAGGAGATGCCTCGTCCCAGAGGCCTTCTGTGTGTGTGTGTGTGTGTGTGTGTGTGTTGTCTGCTGCACATCCTCCAGTCTTGCAAGCACATCTTTAGTCATTATCTGGAGCCGGCTTTGTAATTTGTAATCAGTTGATAGCGGCTGAGGC
>OOFC01035818.1:2616-19584 GCA_900323345.1 Pseudochromis fuscus | reverse complement strand
CTCCCGTTAATGTGGTATTTTAAACAGGAAGTGCTTCAGTGAAGACTCCTTTCTGCAGAGTGTGTGTAATACTTTGTGTCGGTCGACTGTCTGTCTTGGTTTTTGTGTACTCACATTTCCCATGGAGAGGACCAACGTGCTATTTAGCCTTCTGGAAAAAACCCCGTAAAAATCCAAAAGCCGTACTGTTTTGCATCTTCCCTCTTTATTGGTTGGTTCTTCTGCCTGTTGCTGTCGTGCTTCCTCTTCTTCTTCTTCCTGTCTGTTTCTGTGAATAACGTCAATAGTGGGAGCGATACTGCTCCCACCAGTTCCTGTAGGAAACTGCAAGTACAGATGACTTTTTCCTGGCTGGTATTTGATTTTACCAATGACAAAAACAATAACACGACGCATCGACTCTTGAATTTCCGCATCGATGAATTTTTATAATCGACGTAATCAATTATGTCGAATAATCGTTGCAGCCCTAATAAGGACAATTGAATGATATAGGCAAGAAGTTCTGCAAACAAGTCCCGAAAGGAGGAATGAGGACAGAAATTCAAGAGATAAATTGTTTCTTTTTGGATTTCAAAGGGAATTTGAACACCTGGGATGATACCGTCATAAGTCTATATGTCATTACATGCTTCATATTACACGCCATCTTTGTCCTTGGCTTCAGGAAAGGTCAACAAAGGGTGTGGCTGGACACAAACCCTGTGCCTCCCACTGAAGTTCATCAGTAAATGTAATCTTCTGAAAGGCTGTCGGCAGCTTCTTTTGTTTTTCAAAGTTTTCTTTTAGATTCCAAAAGGGCAGCTTTCATCATTCTTGCACTGATGCCTCGCAGTAGGTGGAAAGCAACAGCAACATGCTTGATGAATAAATTTACCGGCAATTTAGAAGGTTCTGAATGTCATTAAAGTTTGACGCAAGTACGATGATCATCCGACGGCTCCTACCTCAACACCTTGGTCTTGTTTTAACTGAATACAATGTCATTTTTTACCACAAGAAATGAGACCTGGGAGCAAGAATCTGTCTTTAATATCACGAATCTGTGGCAGTGCAAAATACAGTCGGCCACACAAGCTTGAAAGTCTGTGTTGCTATGGGATACATTATCAGTCGTGACCAATTGAATCAGCTCCTCACATTCTCCTTTAAAGCAGAGCACTACCCCACCGTGACGCACTGATTGATTTGTAACAGACAGTTACAGAAAGCCCAAACTGGCTTTCCCCCCAGAGAAAATGGATGTTCTTGTCTGCAAACACAGACTCCAACACCTGAGACATGAATAAACGCCGCAGCATCACACGCACCAATGCAGCACGGACAGATAACGTGGCTGTTTTAAAAAAATCTAATCACGCTACAAAGGCAGATGGACGGGTGCATGAAAGACTTCAGATTTTAGGGTTTTTCTGGTTGCCTCATGAGTGTTTTTCAAGGAATTCAGCTCTAACAGATCTGTATTGTTTCAAGAGCTGCAGAGAAAACATTGTATTTGTGATTGATCTTCCAATTATGCTGTATGGATTGAGTTATTACATGTTGTATCGTGAGGTAATCGCTGAGTCCGAAGAGTCAGAAAACAGAATGCCTATCAGGTCTGAGCACTGAGTGGTTTTATGGTTGGATATTGGATAGTCAGTCAGTATTGATGGTTGAATAGGTTTATGTGTTTGGATGGTTTTAGGGTCAGATGAATCAATGGTTTGATAGTTTGGTGGTTTACTGTTTGGATGTCTGGGCAGCTTTAAGATCAGACAAATTAACAACTGGATGGTGGCTGCTTTTACGGTTGGATGGTTTATAACTGATGTTTGCACAGGTTTGTTCATGGATTTTAGGATGAAATCAGTATTTGGATGGATTGATATTTAGATGGTGGGGTGGCTTTATGGTTGGATGGTTTTATGATCAGATGAATCAATAGTTTGATGGTATTAAGGTTCGATGTTCGCCACAAGTTTGTTAAGGGATTTTTGGGTGGTTGTGTGCAGGATGGATGGTAAAATTGGTTTGATACTTGGATGCTATATGGTTTTATGATCAGACAAGTTAATACTTGGGTGGTTGTATGGTTGTATGATGGATGGGTGCATGGTCAGGTGATTGATTAGTTGGATGTCTGTTAATTTTTTAAGGTTGGATTATTTCGTGATTGGAAGTCAAATGATCCAATTGTCTTAAAATCCGATTTTGGATGGTTGTGTGGTTAGATGGTCTGATGGTGTAATGACCGAATGGTTCAATGAATGAACACAAAGTCAGCTGGCACAGCTTTTACAAAGTGTGTCGTGCAGTTGGTTGGTTCGATGATTGAATGGTCAGGTTTGGATGATCAGAGAGTTGGATTGTTACTTGGTTAAATGGTTGGATGGTTTCATGAATGAACACAACGTATGCTGGCCCAAGTTGGTTCATAGATTGTTCTGTAATTGGTTGGTTTGATGGTTGGTTAATTGGTAAGTTTTAAGGCTAGAGGGTTTTGTTGTTACGTGAACCAGTAGTTGGATGCTGGATGGTTGGATGTTTGACTTTTGGATCGTCACATGTTTGGACAGTTTGTTGGTTGAATGGTTTTATCGTTGGATGGTTCAGTGGTTGGACATTGAGTAGGTGGAGGTTTTGATGAGTTCATGGTTGGATGGTCTGATAGAAGAGCACAGGTTGGATCCTAAATAGTTCTACATGGATCAATCAATGGTTGAATGTTTTGGTAGTTGGATGGCTGGTTTCATGGTTGTATGTTGGACCCCACAACTCTTTAGTGAAACTCAGGAAGTAATCAAATATGAAAAGAAAATTCACATGTAAAAGACAGTCAGACTAAGGTATTGACCACACAGAGACAAAACCAATCTCTTTATTTTATTCTAAAAAGGTTTTCTGTAAACATGTCATGGTGTTCACACAAAACCACTGCAAACACTGTGGTATATATGCCTGTCCTGCAGGTGGCACTGTAACACTGGAGGTACATAATTCATCATTGCTGCTGTTGTTGGTAGGGTAGGGTAGGGTATGTGGGTTAGGGGAGAGGTGGGGCTACAGTGTCATCCTTTGGGATGTAAACACCCAAACGCAAAGGTGGCGTTTTCAGATTTGTTCACTCTGGGACCCAGTTTAAAAAATGATAGTTTTCAAGCTCCCAAGATGGTAAATGATAAATGGAGTACATTTATATAGCGCTTTCATGACCTAAGCTAGGTCCCAAAGCGCTTTACAAGGCAACTCATTCCCCCATTCACACACCAATGGCCCCCGAGCTGCCATGCAAGGTGCTAGCCACCATTGGGAGCAACTTAGGGTTCAGTGTCTTGCCCAAGGACACTTCGACATGTGGACAGGAGGAGCCAGGGATCGAACCCACAACCATACGATTCACAGGCGACCCGCTCTACCACTCGAAGATGCTGCTTCCATGTGGATGAAACACCCATACGATAAAAAAAAAAAAAAACTTTTGGGGATGCTCCTAAACTCGTCTCCATGTGGACGGACCCTAAGACTGTCCAACAGTTGACGTCTCAACAGGAACAATTACAGCAACCAAAAATACTCACACAGCCATGACTGCATTCACAGTCTGTAGCATGGGAATCATATTTATTTCTAACAGTGACCACAGGCTAAAAATCCTCAGCTGCAGCAGGTGATTTCAGAATTTCCAGTAAATACCTGAATCCTACTTCCTGGTATTCAAACCCACAGTGTTTGCCAAAAGTGAAACCCACCCTTCCCATGAGCCTTTCCGGTTACCTGCTGGGGACTAAATCAGCTTCAGACTGGTCTGTCCGTCACAGCGCTGTCACAGCATTGTGGCCCAGATTGAAAAGAAAAGAAAAGCAGCTGATTTCCTCTGTGGCCCCTCCTGGCGGTGAATTCCTCCTAATCCTGTCCTGTTTCCACCACCACACCGGGCACATGTGCTTCGCTGAGCTCAAAGAAAATACCACAATCTGCTGTCGATGTTCAGACCAATTTGTGCAGGTGGGAAGCCAAAACGTCACCTGTTCCAGCTCCGCCATCCAAAAAAACAACAAAAAAAAACCCTGTGTGTGTGTGTGTGTGTGTGTGTGTATTCATGCATGCAGTGTGTAGGCATTTCTGAGTGTGTGGTCACCAAAGACAGGCTGAGCTGAGCAGGATGATCATAATGCTGTTATTATGTGTTCCCGTTGACTGAGCAGAGACATGATGTGCCTGGATCAGTTTTCCTCTCAGCTCTGCACACAATCCGTCCTGACTCTGCCGCCACATGAGCCTACACCACGTACACGTATTAGAAAGATGAGAGACAGATAGGCAGTGATTGATTTATTGATTGTTTTTTCCCCGAAGCAGCTATAATGTACAGAGGAATACAGGCATGTGGGAAATGACACTGTGACAATGTGGAAGTGGTTTCTGGCCAATCCTGTCATCAAGAAATTGAAATAATTGCAACTGGATGATGATTTCTGGTAAAGAAAGAGGAAAAGAGGAAAAGTTTGTAGTTATCTTCTTTCTATTATTACTTATCTCTAGTTAGTTACTACATAACCCTTTTCCACTGAGCTGGTTCCAGTGGTGGTTCAGGGCCAGTTTCTGACTTAGCCCCAGTTTGTTGTGTTTCCACCACCGCGAGAACCAGCCGCTAAAACTGGTGCGAAGTCAGGCCCCACTTCCTTACTGGGTCAGAGCTCAGCACCGATTAAGCAGCGACTACGCCAGGAGCTGGAGGAGCGACGGTGGAAATACAACTAGTGATAGTAGAAGAGTTGACTAATGAAAATACCATAGCTACTGACAGTTGGATGTTTTGGCTCTGGATCTCAGTTGTAAGCACTTGTATGCACACGATAACTCCTCCATTGAAACATTATCACAGCGAGAGTGCACTTCGCCGTCATAAGCGTCCAGAAAGGACATCGTGATTTCCCAAAACTAAAATACCGTATTTTCCAGACTATTGAGCACACCTGTCTATAAGACGCTATTGAATTTATTCAAACAGTTTCATGTGGTCCACTCTGACCGGGTCTGATGTGACGACGCTAAATGTATCGGCGGCACGGAGCTTGCTAGCTTGTAAAAAGCTAACGTGCTTCATGCCGCCAATAAATGAGAAACACCGATGTTTGAGTTCAAAGCGTCGGAAAAAAGTAGCAGCTTATAGTCCGGAAAATACGGTATCGCACGTAGCAATGCAACACTGCTTTAACTCAATCATGTTGTAACCAGAATATCCCCTGAAAAAAAAAAAAAAAGTCATGGACTGATAGTAACAGGGTAACAGTAGTTTGTTAACAGCAGCTAGCTTGCTAGCGGCTGGTTGTCAGGAACCGGCTACCTATGCAGTGACGTACTGATGCTTTACAGTGATGCAGCCCCAACTTGGCTCCTTGCCAGTGGAAAAACAAACTGGTTCATAGGAGAAACAGGATCTGAACCAACTAACCACCAGGACTAGCACCAGCACAGGACTAGCACCTGTTCTTGTTTGGTGGAAAAGGGGTAACAGAGTACAGAGATTAGGAGTACTGCCACCCCATAAGTAGTTAGTCTCTGGGAATCAAGCCACAGAAATGGGCATCAGTCTGATGATTAAACTGTTCAACAAATGTCGTCATCTGGAGAAGGGACATCCAGACACTGATGGTGGGAACACACAGAACATATAAAGAGAACCTCACCTCACAGCCAATAAAAACAAACAGTGACCCGTTCGCTCCGGTGCTTCCAGTGTTTTCATGTGAACCACAGAGCCATCACTGCCACCCTTTGTAAGATTAATACTTCACACAAAGAGACAGACGTGCTGTGAAATAAGACACAGCCAGTTATAAAAGCACCAGTGCTTTACCCCTGGCTAACAACACACACATGCAGCACACACATTCCTCCACTGTCTTTTATACAACAACCATGACCGAGGAGAGGACAGCTAGCCCCGAGCTGCAATCCACTGAAAACCCTTCAATAAACAGCCGAATCTCGCCTCCATTATCCCGGTGCCAGGGGAGCGCCGTTTACCCAGACACTATTTACATCTTCTAATTTGTCAGCAACATTAACACGATGCACAATGGCAATTCAGCGCGCCGTGAATACAGCGAATTCAGCCTGCGAGGAAAAGGACAGGAGTGTGAGCGAGGACTGAAGAGGAGAAAACTGATTTACAGGGAGAGTCAGACGAGCCAGGACCACACATAGAAACACACATGTGGACGCCGTGTGCAAGGACGTGATAAGAAATGCAGGATCATTCATCTGCTCGCTGGAAGTCTGCGGCTCTCCTGCATTGGACCATCACACCTTCCTCTTTCAAACCCTCCAACTGGCCTCACACATCTGGAGAACCCAGAATGACCATGAGTTTAATTTAGTTTTTATTTTAGTCAAAAAGCCAGAAAAGAAACACTGAAGGCGTCATATTAGGGCCAATGTAGGTAAAAAAAAAAAAAAAAATGGTTAGATGTTTGGATGGTTTGTCAGTTGAATGGTTTTATCGTTGGATGGTTCAGTGGCGAATGTTTTGATGAGTTCATGGTTGGATGGTCTGATAGATGAGCACAGGCTTGTTCATGGATAGTTATGTATTTGGATCAATCAATGGTTGAATAGTTTGCTCACTGGATGCCTGGTTTTATGGTTGAATCCTACAGAATAAAGAAAGCAGCATGAGCAAGAAGCTGGAATAGGACTTAGGAGCCCTTCTCCTACATGTTGTCAATGTTTCCCTCTTTCAACACACCTGATTCAAATGATCAGCTCATCATCAAGCTCTGCAGAAGCCTGATAATGATAGTGATGTTTGATAGTCAGAAATTTATAAGAAAAAGTGGGAATAATCTCTGACATTTACACAAAATATTTCAAGATTTCAGGACTACAGTTGTAAATAAAATCCACTTTAAAACAAACAAAAGATAAACTTAAATATCTTTCGCTAAAAGTCATAAATTCATAAGAAAGAAATTCAAAGTTTCTTCTCTGATTATTCCACCTGCTGCATGCAGTGTAGTTTTAATTTCATGACCCTAATACATCTTTGTTACCAAAAATTCAGACAAAACTTTTATCCTGGTGTGAGGTAAAAATACAACTTCAACATTTCTTTTAACTATTTCAAAATAAAAGCCCAATACTAGCAGCTAAGTTGAGAGAAATCAGTCATTTCCCCACCAGGCTTTTATTTTATTGTCTCTTCCCAGGACTGTATTCTGGGGTCAGATGTGGACCGAGTACTTCATCACTGAAAATGATCATTTTTGAATTGAAGTCAACTAAACACTATTGACAAGAAAATGTTACAGCTAGCATGTTAGCTCAATGCTCCATGTGGACTTCATCTTTGAGTCCAGTGTCCAGTTCTGTTTATTACAGCTACTGTCAGTGCTGAGAGCTGGAGTCAGCTGATCGACCCTGTTACACATTCTGGCTGCAGCAGTTAAAACATTGTACAGAATCATAAACCATCACACAGCATCTGCATCCTGCTGGTGTGCTACTGGTGCTGCTGTCAGAGCAGCACAGGAGGAACTGGAAGCTCTGGAGCTTCAGTTCCAGGAGGCGACAACATAATGAGCTTTCTGACAGACTGTTTGTGTCACAGCAGGTGAGATCTCTAACTGAACTGAACGTTTGGTAGCGACTGCTGTGGGACAAAAACAATTAGGAGTGGATGCTGAATGTACATCATCATTTAGTCTGTCGCATTCGATGGATCTCGTCACCGTGACGTCACCTGTTGGGTTGTAGATATTTGGAACTCAGGAGTTTGGTATTTGTTTTTGTACTTGGTTTCACACTTGCTGTATTTTTTTCTGTACTGTGTGTACAGTGTGTACCAGATAGAATCAAAACTTCTCTACTTTCTAATGTGATCAGGAAAAGTGTTTTAACTCTGAGGAGTCCATGGACGCGCCCGCACGTCTAAATCAATTTACAGTAGTGTAGTGTACAGATTTACAGTAATGTAGCAGCAAGACAGAGCCTCGTAGAGTCACCGCTTCAACTTGTGTCAAAAGTGCGGATGTCAACCTACTTACCAGTTTTAGAAGTGTGTTGATAGACCAAGTAAATCCAGAGTTATGATAAAAAATAAAAATCATATTTTTCATGAATCTGGTGCGCCTTTGTGAGCATTTGATGCATGAAAAAAAACACACCAGCGATTCTATAGATCGCGCCGAGTCATGCTTTAAAAATGAAAGTGAAAGTGAAAGTTTGGTGCGTGTCTGTGCCGGTTAGATACATGAGGAGACAATAACTGGTTACTGTATTTAAGCACCCCATACTGTACTATCAGTTTGCATAAAGAGTGCACATATCAAGCTAACTACCAGTTTTGAAACAGTGTTGAAAAAAAGGAGTCAGTGCAGAATTATGATAAACAATAAACATCATGTTGTTTGTGAATCTTGTACTGTTTGAATAAGAGAGTCCAAAGTGTTAAAGTTATCATATTTAGAAAAGGAGGAGCTGTGAGGGAGTTAGGGGGTGGAGCCTCACACGACAACACCCACCTGTCACTCAATGAGGTCACGCCCACACTGTGCATAACCTTTTGTTCATAACCTGTAGTGACTGAGTATTTCATGATTGAAAATGAGGACACTTGAATTGAAGTCAACTGCAGCCAGAGATTTCTGGAGCCAGCATCTAGTGGTCATCAGTGGAACTGCACTGGTTTTACTTCTGAAACCCAGTTGCTGCGTCCTGTTGCTACAGTTTTTGTTTCCCTCTCAACAAAGTTCTAACACATTCAACTCTCTTCAGTTCCCCGTTGTTTCCACTCATGAATTTTTTGATGCTTAAATTGAAAATGCAACTGAGAACTGTGGGATGGAAGCAGCTGTATTGGATCCATCGTTACTGATGTAGCTCTGTTTGCTTTTCTCTGTAAGAGGAAACACATCCAATCAACTCGACAAGTATTGAGAGGGGCAGATGAAAGCAACGAGAGCTCTGAGTCATTCCCTCTTTTCTGTCTTCTGACAGTCGAGCTGCTCTCTCTCCGGTGTCCTCACGTCTTACGCTGATCTATTACTCCTCTGTTTAATTTTAATCTGGAGTGTCTTTTTATCCTCTTTCTGCTCTGCACACTTATCTCTCTCCATTCTGTCTGGAGAGATTCACTACTATCAGCCTCGATTCCTCCTCCTCTCAACGACGGAGTGCAAAGCAGGACGTTGGGAAAAAAGTCTTATTTAAAAGGAGGATTCATAGCTTGTAGTAATTACACTCAGCAGAGTTTCTGACCTGCCCCTGAAAATACAAGAATATACCAGCAATTTACTCAGTCACACATTTTTAACTTTAATTCACTTCCTCGTTCTTTAAGGAGTTCCTCTGATCCACTGAGGAGGTTCAGGAGGTTTCTACTGGTTGGTGTGAAACTTTAGTTTTAGTGGTGTGTTTGGGAGGTTCTAGTGGCCACAGGAGAAACCCTTTAGTGGTGAAATGTACTAGGACTTGTACTCGGACCCCAATGGTGTTCTAGTGGTCACTGAGTAAGTTCTTCATCAGGTCATATTGGTCCTATAAGAGCTTCTCACAGTGAGTGTTTCAGAGGTTCTAAGTTTATTGTAAAACAGATTTTATTGGTTTTTAAAATGTGCACAGACTTGAAGCTTGTGAACAACGTTTTTGAGAGGTTCTATCAGCCATGGTCCCTTAAGGGTGTTCTGGTGTTTATTCAGTAGGTTGTACAGGTTTCCAGGTGCCCAAACTAGCAAACTAAAATAATAAACCCCAGAGATAACACAAAATGAACCCAAAACATTCAGCCATAAAAAGACGTGCAAGCCAAAGCAGTGTCCCAGAGGGTCCTTCAGAAAGTCCAATCACAGATGTGCAGGAAGCAGGAGGAGGCGGGACCTCAGAGTAAGAGGGAAGGGCCACATGTGACACTGTTCCTTTAAGAGGACGTCCATTGTTTAGTTTGTTAGTAAGACTGTTATTTCATTGTTTCAACAGTGTTCTGACAGCACTCAGAGCACAAACCTCCACCTGGGTATAATCCAACTGTACTGGTGGTGTAGACTGAACACTGCTGCCCTCTTGTGGTGAAATAGTAACACTGTCGTCCATTCTAAGTGATAGGGGTGTGTTCAGTTTTTTACGTTGCTATCAACCAAACCAACGCAGATGACAACAAACCTCCTTGGCGAAGGTCCACTTGTTGGTTCTAGATGTTATCAAAGAGGTTCTGCGGGTGATCGAAAATGTTCTAGGGAACGACGAGAAGCTGTTTGATTATTTGAACACTTTGATCTATTTTCTGAGATTACAGTGAATTTCTAGTAAACTTTGATATCCAGTGGAAGGCAGCAGTGTTTGGGATTTGTTGGCTGAACTAAGCATCTTTAAAGTTTGTACGGTGGCCAGTTAAAATGAACCCAGACCTTCATTTCAGATTTAAATCCTCGTTCTGTCCCCGATCTGTCTCTGGACTGCATGTAACAGAGTGTATTCATTTAAATTATTCAACAAATCTGCTCAGCGGCCTTTAATAAGAGACCCAGATATAATTAGACAGATACAGACGTATAATCCATGCCGTGAATCCATGTGAAATCTGATATCAATTACAGCCTCTGAATTACAGTTTTCACCAGTGATTCATCGTGTTTCGGAGAAAATTAAATGTTTGTGTAAAATGTGACTGAAGTTTGAAATGAAATGCATGTAAACACTTTATATAAGACATCAGAGCGCGGCCGTGACACACATATGCCGCTCCCACTGAGTTTACTCGTCCACACACTTTCCTGGCGGCGTGCTCCCTGTGCAGGTGTGTAGTATATGTTGATAAATCGCCGTGCTCACAAGCACTTTCTCCACCCTGCACCGCAGCAACTCTGTGCAAAGACTCAATAAAGCAGAGAATGAGGGGGGATTACATTCTACCTAATAGTTCACAGATTATTCTCAGTTATAAATTGAATATAGGGCAGACAAATAGAGCCTCTAGTATTCTAAATACATATTTATAAAGCTGACTGAGTGGTGGGATTTGCTCGACCACATGCACTCAAACTGCAAGTGCCTCCACACAAAGACGGAGAGAGAGAGCTCTGGCAGACATGACCTTATTGTGGTGGCTAAGACTCTACAAATGAATTTCATCTCTTGTCACATTCAAAATTCATCGTCTTTTGTGCAGCGGGGAACGTGTGCGGAAAAAAAAATACACAGTTTATTGTCAGTTTTTTCTGGTCATGATCTGAATTTAATGAGGGAGGAAATGAGTCGAGATCCACTTAGGAGACTAAATTAACACTAACACATGCATTTACACATGCACATTAGCATATATGTGAGCACACACACACACACATTAAACAGAATAAGACAGAATATGAATGAATTTCTTAGTTTGTCCACTGGAGAACACAAAACTGTTTGAGAGTGGAAACTTCAGAGAGTAAATGCACCGAACTAGAAGGGAAAAGTTGTGGATTCTGCAGATACTGAGGTAAAAGTACACAAGTATGATGAGATTTGTGTATTTAAAAGAGCAGTGTGTAAATATTTCAGGAGCTCCATCAGCAGAAATGGAAGACACTATACAGCATATAGTGGAGTATACTGTAGCTACATAGGGAGCAGGTCCTGCTGCACAGATGATGTAGCCGACCAATAGAAACACTTTGATGGCCGTGGACGTAGTTACTAACACAACTGGTGTTTTTCAGTGTGTCACTGGCTGACTGTTAATAACTGTAGACAGAAATGGACGAAGCAAGTGGAGCGCAAAAATCAAGCTAATGCAGAAGTGCAAAAAAAAGTGCAATACATCCAATGGCCACTAGATGCTGGCAAACATAAAATACTCTGTCAATGTTTTTTTTTTTACACAAGTCAATAAAGTCTATCTATCGATCTATCTATCTGATGTCATTAGCTAAAGTTAATTCTTGCTCTCAGAGATCTGAACAAAATCATCATTAAGTAAATATTAGGCTTCAGAAATAGAAACATTTAGGAGCGTGGTTGCAGGATCATAAGCCTGTTGTCCAAAGAGAGCAGCTCTCAATTTGAGTCTCATAAACACTAAACACAGATCTCAGGTTCAACGTTTAGACCCCGCCTCCTCACTCCTTCCATCACATCCAAATATGGTCGCTTCTGGCTCCAAACAACCAACATGGCCACCTTCAAATTCTGGTCCACAAACCAACGGGTGACATCACACTTTCTCAGGAGTCCATGTACAGACTCACTGTTAGTCACCGTGTATCACTTTGTAGTAACCTTGTGTTAGCATGCAAAGCTAGCTACCTAACATTAGCAGTTAAATGTGGAACAGTAACAATTAGACTGTGTCTCTTCTGTGAAGCTCTGAGCTACAGTTTAACAGACGAACCTCTACATCCAGTTTGTAAATGTCTCCCTGACGTCTCCTCATCATTAGACAGATGATTTCTCCTCCATGTGGTCGTAGGTGGCAACATCTTTGACAGTTTATACATGGAAACATTTCTGACAGCCTCTGTATGATCTCTGGAAACTTGTCGACTAGAAATATGGGATAAAAGAAGATTTTAAATACTGTCGCTTTGTAATTAATAAAAATATCTTCCAACCTCCTCCCCTTTCCATTTTTATTAAAACCATTATCCGCTCCATTAAAGACCATTTAAAAGACATTTAAAAACTCTTTATACATCACTACTGTTTTCACCCTGAACACGCCAATAAAATGTTTCATTAAACAATTAAATGTCTGTATTTAAAAAAAGATGGAGATAAACTTATACTTGTATATTTCATGGTACAAAAGTCTCGTTTCATTTAAACATTGGTTCTGTGATGTTTACATGAGACGCCTTAATGAGGGGACATGAAGTGGAAACAGATCAGCAGTACAAGTACAGCAGCCGCTGACGTTAACGATTACAATGACAGAGCTGGTTTTAATATGTCAGCGAAGCCACGAAACAACGAAACACGCTACGAACACGCAGCCGGAAAAAACACGCGACATGTCGGCTAAACGTCTGTGAACTGACAAACGTTTCCAGTGACAGCGAGAAGCTTTTCTCTGCTGCCATCAGTTGTATTTCAGGTCGTCAGCAGCGTCCAGGAACCAGATCAGATGTTTGTGTAGGTTTCAGAAAGCAGAGGTTACATGGACAGAGTGGGGAAAACATCTGGATTTTATAGAATTTATTTCTTTTAGTTTAGTTTTAATAAATACATAAAATAATTCTTAAAAAAAGAGATGAAAATAGACTGAATTTACGTGTATAATTATATTAATGTAAAATTCTATAGCCACTAACTTTCTTTTCCACACACTGAAGGCCTGTAACAAAACATTCACATACCGCATATATCACCATTTCCCAGCAATCATTTCCTACACTCAATAAAAATCATATTTCTTGCCTGTACTTTTTTAAACATATAGAAATAATTTTTTTATTGAATAAAATGTGTTAAAGTTTTGTTGATAAGTCTAATGCAAAAATAAAACCTGCAACGATGACATTTATATTATTTTTAAAAGACTTCAGAAACACATTCACAAATGAATCATAATTTCACAATTTTCTGGCTTTTTATTGTTGAACAAAGGATATTTGCACATGTAAAAACAATCAAACTTCACATTTATTTATCCTGATAATTATAAAGGAAACTATATCTGTAAATGAACATGTGTAAAAGTAGTGGAAAAACCATTTGAACTGTCACTTTGTATCAAATTTAACTAATCTATTTACAGTATAAACACAGCACAGAACTGTACTGTGGGAGTTTATTCTTACAACTTTATTCGGTTGTAAGTCATTCAAATTAGAGTTTAAATTATTACAACTAGAGTTTAGAGACTTACTGTCAGCTGGTTAAAAACAAAAATCGCAAAAAGAAAAGAGTGACCTAGACTCGGTGTCAGTCATGGCCAGAAGCTTTTTGCGAGTCACCAACAGGGAAATTAAACATTAGGACAAAGGAAGCGATGAATGAATAAAACGAATCGGCACATTGTGGCCAGTGGATTACTGTGACTCCTCCGCGACCTCCAGCCGACTTTTGTTCTGTGCTTTCAAAGCAAAGTGCAACAAAAACTCCAGCTACAAATTCTGTAATAACAGCTTTTAAAAATGTGTGTTTATTCTGCAGGATTTGCCACATATTCTGAGTACTGGTACACGTTTACATCGGGGGGGGGGGGGAATAATCATGTTGTGACCCCAGTCGCCCCTGCTTTCAGAAAACCTTCACACCTTATACTTAAAACACAAACACTGTTTTTAATGAAGCAACGGACGGTTTTTAATGCTGGTCAACGACGGGCGAGGAGTCAATGCAAAGCCGCCATCGCTCTGTGTACGAAATCGGGAGCTCAGTGACGCCGAAGGCAGAAAACGACGTTTACATGCCGACAGTGAAAGAGCCAATCGGTTGGAGCTGTGAGCCGGGACGGAGCTGCACTTCTGGCTATAACAGAGCATGGTAAATACACATCTGCAGCAAACTGGAGCATGACTGCTACACACTGTAATGTTCCCCACTTTGTCGGTAGTGCCAGCCTCGGGAGATGAACCGGCAATCGGACACGCAGGTTTCCAAGCAGAGCTGCAGAAAAAAAAAAACCCTCACATCGTTTACATGAAGAGGCTCGTGCAGCCGGAGACGCACCACACAGGTGGAGCCTCACCTCCGTCCGACTGTCCCCGAGCTCAGATGTATTTATTTTGTAAGAAGCACATTTTATTGAGTGTCTGTGACAGCAGAGTGGATATAAAAGATGGACACGGCCACCTCTCAAAAGTGGAGATAATGTTTGAGTAAGAAAAAGTGCAATACCACTGACGGCCACTAGAGGCCAATAATATAATAACATCCGATAACGTAATAAATTTGTCCTTTTTGGAATGTAATAGGCCAATAACGTAATAACTGCCCACTAACGTAATAAAAGTCCTGAACCGATAACGTAATAACTGTTAGCCAGTAATGATTTATTACGTTATTGGCTCAGTTATTACCTTTGCAAAGTTTTTTTCTTTTACCAGGCCAATAACGTAATAAGCAGCCAATAACATAATAAATTATTACATTATTGGCAAAAAGTTCAGGACTTTTATTACGTTATTGGCCTATTACATTTCAAAAAGGGCAAATTTATTACGTTATTGGCTGTTGTTACATTAATGGCTTCAACAGGCTGGAAAAATGCATTTTAAAAAAACATGAATAAGTAGGTATTAGGCTTCAAAAAGAGGAAGATTTAGGGGTGTGGTTCGTTTGATTGACAGCTCTGCTCTCCAATGATTTACACGCTATTTTGAGGCTCATTCACCAGTAAACTCCAGTCTCATCAACATTGGACAGTGTCCTCAGGTTCAAGGGTCAGACCCGCCTCCTCACTCCTTCCTTCATATCCAAATATGGTCACATCTGGCTCCACACTATCAATCAAATACCAAACTCCTGGCTTCAAACTGTGACTCCACAAACCAACGCATGACATAACCTGCAACCATCTGCACATATCTACCTGCAAACTACGACACGGAAAAATATGCTAACGACCGCTTCATTAATAATGCGCTGATTCTGCAGATCAGATGTCACGTTGTTAACAGCAGCACACTGTTATGTTTCATTTGCGATACTTTCACGAAGTTGACGTCTCCGAAAATGGAATAAACAAATGTTGGTGAGCTAATGAGAAAACTATTCGTCGAGTTCAGAAAGATCCAATTAGAAAAAAACCCACACAGTTCACAAGAAGCACAAATAAACTGTCTGACATAAGTTTCCAGCAGAACTATTTTACAGTAACCCAGAAATCTCTTCACTGTTTGTCAGCTCTCCTGGTGTAGCAGCAGTGTGTGTGTGTGTGTGTGTGTGTGTGTGTGTGTGTGTGTGTGTGTGTGTGAATATATAATATCCCAGAACAGTCATTAGTGAAATCTAGGCCTCGTTACTGGAACTGCCTCGTTACAAAGTACCGTCAAACATGTTGTTTTATTCATGTTTCATCTCACAATAGTTAATCACATCAACTAGCACTACTGCGCAAACATCCTTGACCCACTTACACACACACACACACACACACACACACACACACACACGATATATGGGGATGTTTTGGTTTTGTTTTTGTTCCCGTTTCCTGCCAATTATAACAATTCAATTACAACTGCCGAGAGTAACAATCATGAGAAAGCATGATGCGCTAAACTGAGACTTGGTGGAATGCGACGTCTGCAGAGGAAAACATTAGTGAATTAGCATGCACGAGTTCAATCAAAAACAAATAAGTACACAGCACACGCAGTGGCGTGGTGAAGGGAAAGGTAGCAATTACTTCCCTGCCGAGGCTGTTTAACGTGTGGTTGTTTAGCCAGATTAGAAAAGAAGGAGCGTCGGCGAGGAAGACGCTGTTCTTCATCTCAAAGAGGAAGAGGATGGGGGAGGGTGGAGGGAGGAAGAGTCGTGTGGCCTCAGTACAGCCAGGTCTGGACTTTTAAATGTGTCGACTGTTTTACAGAAGCTTCCAGGTCACACTAGCAGGAGACACACCACCACAGCAACATCGTGATAAGAGTTTGTTTCTATGACGACACACACTTGTTAAATCAATGTGTGTTGCTCATTGTGTTCACCACAAGAGTCCAGTGAACAAATACCTTCCAGGCTTAAAGTTCACTTTACAGAAATAAGAATAAACACCAAACCAGTCCAAAGGAAGTCAAAAGTCTAAATAGTCCAAACTAAAACAAAGTCTAAAATCTAGTCTACAAACAGCCAAAAACCAAGTCAAAACATGTCAACAGCCAGCCCAAAACCAAGACTAGACCTGTCCAAAACCAAGTCTAAAACCAGCCCAAAACCAAGACTAGACCTGTCCAAAACCAAGTCTAAAACCAGCCAAAAACCAAGACTAGACCTGTCCAAAACCAAGTCTAAGACCAGCCCAAAACCAAGTCTAAAACCAACCAAAAACCAAGTCAAAACATG